>JASSUY010022897.1:0-20151 GCA_032466535.1 Forpus xanthops
CATTCTAAGCCATAACTATAAACACTGGTGTTATCAGCACTGTTCCCAAGCCGAAAATCCAAAACACAGTGCTACACTAGTTCCTACTTAAAGAAAAATGACTGCTGCTGCTGAACCCATGACAAACATTTAGCATCACAATGATGCAGTATATAGTTTTGGACTAGCCAGCACTTTCTTGCAACACAAAACAATAAGTTTAATTTCCTTTTGAGTTTTTTTACTTCCCTTTGAAAAAAATTTCCTTTGTCAGGGTAAGCAATTTCTCAAAATAAAATAAACTAGAAATATAGAAAAACTGTATCTGAAAATGTCAAAAGAACTCTTGATATTTTCTACCTTCCTTTTGTATCTTTCTTCCTTTTATTTTTTTTTTTTTTCAATTGGATAGTCACTGAAAAAAAACACATTGTCTTGATCAAGGCAAAATGAACTGTATACAAGCTTTGTTTGCATCTGAGGAAGCAGGCATAGTCATAAGGTCTTTTACTGGGAATTTTGTTGTTTGCAATCTTCTGAGTATCTCAAATAGTCACAGTTCTGAATGAGAGCTAGCGCACCCTGCTTAGCATCTGGACAGACCTTGTCTTTCTCTGTTTGCAAATGAGCTTTACATGACTACTACATATTTCTTCCTTCTACCAACTCCAGTCTCTTCTGTCTGTAAAGAAATTCCCCTTCCTACCAACAGAATTGCAAATTACATCTTATTTTTATTATCATCCTTGAATAGTTCCAAGCAATTTATATGCATGAACCTTTTAATTAACTTAAGATGTTTTTCTCAGGAGGATAAGAATTAGTTAGGAAGCATTACTAAGTAGGTCAATTTTCATGATGTTGTAGTCTCTGGATAGTCGTTCTTTTTATGCATCAAAAAAAACCCAAAGGATTTTTCTTACCTCATCTGTAACATATAGAAAACTAGTGTTATCTGTGAATTCAGAAGAAGACGAACAAAGGATTAATATTTAAACTGAATTATTAACCATACCCCCACAAGAATATATAACTTGAATACAAGCAAGCCATGGAGATTACTGGCAAAACTGGTGAAGGAGCCATTACTACAACTGCTTATTAGGAAGCTGAGAAAAGAATGAGAATAAGCATTTACTTTGTGAGGGCAAATACTCCCTCCACTGTTTTTCCAAAGGGAATATATTTCAATCTAGCAATAAAAGGATACTTTCAGAGAATTTTAAAGAATTATAATGAATAATTACTAATTATATAGTGTTTAATCCAAAAGTATTTGTCTTGTCTTCTGTCCAAATCTCTTGCGTAATTATGCAACTTTCTCACTGGTCTTTTGGCTAAGCTCCAGTAAAACAACAGTTCAATTTTTACCAAGTAGCTTAGAAGTGTGAAAACTGCATCCTGTGCTAAGGACACGGACTCAGTGGTCTGAAAGTTCTCTGCTGCAGCCACCGTGTTTCCATGACTACCTTTTGTATTAACAGTAAGTGTTTATCCCCTAAGACCAGAAAAAAAATTCTTTCTTATGAGGTACGAGTTGATTTTGATTTTCTTTTCTCACAATTAGTGACTTGTCCACCTGACTAAGAATTGACCTTTCATCTCGGCTCTCAAAAGAGCTACTCTCATATTCCTCTTTCCTGCTCACCACACTCGTTTTTCTGTGGTAATCATAAATGCATTTGGGGTAGAAGTCATAGAAGTCAGGCAGTGTTTGACTAGTCTGGCTCTTGATAACATAAGCCAGAAATAGAAGAAACACATCAGGAATTGTGAGCAGTGAAAATTATTCAGTGACCCATGGATGAAAGATTGACTAATCTCCCATTTTTTAGTCCACATAAACAAAATTCCATTTTTGTACTGTTCAACCATAATAAAAGACTAGAAGGTAATGCACCTTTTCATGGAAGGAGTAATATGGACTGTCCTCATGCATTTATCTTATAGCAATAGAAGCCTTAAGTAGTTTTATACTTCATCAAACTACTACAGCTGTTGAGCTGGGCAGTGGTAATGATGAGAGCTACTTTGCTAACCATCAACAGATATTTGCAAATTGCTGCAGTACTGCGAAGACAGTGGGTGGAATCCCAGCCTAGGATGAGAGTTTTGCTGTCATCCTGGTAGTACTTTAGCAATAAGTTTTCCATCATGCTAACAATCATAAAAGTGCATTATTTATGTTCTACCATTCAGAAAACATAATGACAGCCATTTGTATCAGAAAAGTTGTTATGCTATTTTAAGAGCACTGTACAGTACCTTATATAGCATAACTAGTCAGTATGAAGGTGGTATAGAAATATAAAATGCTATCCATAAAAGAAGTAGTGAAATCAGTAATATGTGAAAAGAAGCAGGTCAAAGTTTATGTAACTTGGAGGCCTATGTTTTCCCTCTGGGTAGCATAAACAGGAAAAAAGGAAAAACATGAAAAAATAAGAACCCCACCTGCTCATTGTAGGAGGGTTGGACTAGATGTCTTGGTAGGTCCCTTCCAACCCTACTATTCTATGCTCTTTTGCTTCTACGAATTTATATATGAGGCGCACACTGGCAATATAGCATGGAAGTGAGAAGGATTTTAATTAGAGGTGGACAGGACAAGTGTTTATTCTAACTTTGTGATGAATGTTTCAATTTCCTATTATATGCCTCTTCTAGCAAATAATGTTTGTAACCAGTAAAACCCCATCAGATAATATTTTTTGGGTCCCAGTTCATCCCTATTGTAATATCACTCACAACAGTAATTATGCTTTCAGGGTGTATTTTAAAAGACCTATACACGTATTGGCTTAAAAAACTTAGAATCTAGTATCAGTACTAGTACACTTAAGCAGCAGATGGACATCCATGTAAGAATATATACTTATTTCTACATCATATGCAGCTAGATTTTTTATCTTGGAGATTAGTAACATGGGGCATTAATTTAAGATTAACAGAATAGTTACCAGTGCACATTTTTCTTCCTCATACAATTCCTTCTGTAATACAATGAATTAAATTACAATCTATTTTCTCTGAAATTTACTCCTTTGTCTTTTTTAGTTTTACCTGTGCCTTTCTCTCAAATAAAAAATAATCTAGAAAGTACTGTTTGTTACAAATCAATAGTGAAAGGCAAAGGAAGCAAAAATATATCTGGGATGTTATAACAAAATATATATTGCAAAATTATTCTTACTAGAAGCCAAAAGATTTCTAGAAAAAGGAATGAAGTTTTAGGTATGTGATGAGCATGAAAGAAATTATTCTTTTCCCCAAGAAGCTTATGATCCAAAACCCCCACCTATAAACAGTTATGTAAATGCTTAATTTGAAGCATATGAGTCATCTCTTAGCTTACAGAGTGTTAAGCAGTTTCCTCCTTGCAGAAATGCAGCCTAGATCAGAGTGATAACAAGGGCGCTTTTTGCTAAGGTTTCAGTAGCAATTTGCTTAGAGCCCTTTCCATTGTCTAGCTATTCAAGCTTTATTTGTTCTTTTCCTAATAAATTGGAAATAATACTGCCCTACAGATTATAAAATTAAACTTGACACCCTTTGTATAAATGTGTTGATAAGACTTCCCCTTTCTTCACACTTCCTTATGTAGCCTGCCAAAACAAGTAACCTCTTTGAGGAATAGATGAAGAAATAGTGATTGAAGAAATTAACAGTCACAAATGTAACTAGCGGTACTTGTTAGCACAGTGACATTTACTGGTGTCCACCAGAAGGAGGATCCATTGCAATTTTAATCTGGTTTGTACAGAAGAAACAGTAATGATAGATCGACAGTATGCAATGCATCCTGCAGTTACATTGTCAGTGAAGTTCAGACTGAGTGACCTCTGGTACAGAAGCAGTATGGATGATCAAATACAGCATTTACGGCTATATGGCTTTCACGACTTTAGCCATTACATAGAATCATAGAATAGATAGGGTTGGAAAGGACCTCAAGATCATCTAGTTCCAACCCCCCTGCCACGGGCAGGGACACCTCCCACTAAACCATGCCACCCAAGGCTATGTCCAACCCGGCCTAGAACACTGCCAGCGATGGAGGCTTCACAACTTCCCTGGGCAACCCATTCCAGTGCCTCACCACCCTCACAGTAAAGAATTTCTTCATCTTCATATTGCTTTACTATGTAATGTACCCAGGCCTACCCATTCATTCAGCTGGTGCTGGAGAGTCTCAGCTGTGGAGTCTCATTGACTTGCTGCCCTTGCATTTTTATTAAACACCAGCCCCAATTAAGTTACTGTCCTTAGCAGACAAACTCTGGAAACAAAGATGGGCCAAAGGTCCAATAGTGTTTCCAAGCCTCTTTTGCAGCACTTGAATTCAAAACCTGCAAATCCCAAGACAGATCCCAGCATCTTGGCTTAACAGGTCAGCCTTGATTCTGGGATAGTCCTGGGCTAAAAGCTCTGAGGTGCTGTCTATTCAAATTAGTTAAGCTAATCAGAAAAAAAAAAAAAAAGAAAAAGAAAAAATCCAAGAAAACTGAATGGCAAGTCTGTTTTATCAGAAGTCCTGCCTCCTGGTAACCTCTGCTTTCCCATCCCATTGTCTAAATTGCAGGAAATTAATTCTATTGAGCCCAGTGTGTCCAGAATATGTATCATTCATTTATGGTCAGTTTATAAATAAAACTGTAAAAATTCTATAGGGGATATGGTTTTGTTCCTGTCCAACCAGTATAACAATTTGCTTTGGTAATTTTAAATAATCTATTGGAGCTTTTCATATTTTCACTTAGTGAAAGGATGAGCTAGTAGCTTTGTATCTTTTGTCTGTCTTTGTGAAAATCTCGGGTTTTACAGTTCTACACAAACAATAGCTCATCTGCAATATCTGCCATGTCACCAAGTTAAGGTTTTATTCATAAAAGTGACATTTAAGTAACTAATAGCTTTTTAATAGTAATATCTGTAAAATGAACAAAAAAGCAGATTTTTTTCCTTCAAAGTCTTCATTTATGCAGAAAATGTCATGTCAACCTTTTTCTTCTGCCTTTTCAACAAATGCTCTTTTCAAACTTACATTTTAGTTTCATTATAATATATAACATCTGCTAATCATATTAGGAATGATTCATTTTATTCAGGATTGCAAACTGCTTCTCTTAGCTAGTTCTTATTTGTAATGCTACTTGTAAATCTGCTGTCAGCCAGATTTCCTGTACCTCTTTTGCAGTGTTGCTTTATTTTGTTGGGGTTTTTTTATTCCTTATTACTCCTCCAACAAATTATTTTCATAACATTTGACAATCTCTTACGTTAGGGGCCTGGCAGATTCCAGTCTTCATAACGTCATGTGTGAAGACCAAGGTGTAAGATGTATTTCCATGTTAACAGGGTTCAGGCTGCCTCTCACCTGATCTGGATGCTGAAAGTCTAGTCTTGGAGTTGTCTCTAGGCAGAGAGGTGCTGGCAATTGCAGAAGCTCTTTCAGGATGGGGAGGAGGGAATGGGATGAGAAAGGTTGACTGTGGAAACATGAGGCAACAGGAGTGTTGTGGGGTTTTGTTTTAAGGAGAAAAAACAATGTCTTTCATCTAAGCCTTTTACTGGAATCTGCTCTTTGACTACTGCAGTGACACCGAGTAGATGCAAGAAACCCATCTTGAAGAGGATATCACTACCATCATTCAGCTTCCCATAGACACACCCATGAAGAGGTCAGGTCGTGATCTCAACAGCAACAATCTTTTTCTACTTCCCAGTTACTCCTTCCACACAATTTTGACCTAAACACTGAAAGTAGAAATAGCTTTTACAAGAAGCCCTTATTCAGCAGGACAGTTAAAAGTTACTACAGTTCCCAACGAGTTAGCTTTTCTCTCATGCTCACTGGAACTGGTATTAGTTTTAGAGACTGACTTATAGAAAAGCTATAGGACCAACCACCCCATGTCATCCTATTATTTACCTGGGGCACCAAGGAAACACTACCTGCCATCACAGTCTTGAAAAAATCCTCACTTTGTCTTTAAATGACTGCCCAGAGTAGAAACAACTTTGCTTTTTTCCCTCTACCTTTTATTATTTTCCCCTGTTTTTTTATGCTTCTTAAATTATCTTATTATTTAACACTTAAACTTCATCATCTCACACTACAAAGTGTTTTAGGAATACAATTTATGGAAATTGAAGTTTCATATACTTGCTATCCAAAATCTAATGCATTTAGAAAACCCCAACGAAACCAACAAATAACTCTTTCCAAACTTCAGTCATAATTATCTCTGATTATCCTGGAACATGGAGAAAATAAAAAATAGCAACTTGGGGCAAAACATTCAAGTGGATATGCTCACCTAGCTGCTTTTTATCATACCAGTGAATTCCCATCTTTTAACTTCTCTGATAAATGCAAATGGTTTCGCTAAAAAAGCACATTGCTGAACTTCCATCAGAGGGCTATGTTTTGTTGTCTCCTACTGCTAATAAAGCTGATTACAGGTCCTGTTTTTATATGTGCATCCTATTAAAACAAACATTAATTGCCTACGGAGAACAACCATATGATCTTGCTTTATCGGTGTTGCTGTAGTTTGATGTCTGTCAACATTTTCATCATAAAATTAAGGCTTTTTTAAAGGACTGTGACTCTCATATCTAGACATTTGTCTCCTGCTATTGAATACTGTCAGGTATAGGATGCTGCACTAATGAATCTTTGTTTTGAGATCTTATGGGTGGCTGCTTTACTCTTTCCCACTTTTTGTTTTTGAAGATTAATGATCCCAAATTAACATAAAAAAAATTGTGAAGAAAGTAAGATTTTAAAGTGTTCCTCCCCACCATAAAATTGTCACTTCAGATAATCTGTATGACTTCATTTAAGATAAGTACAGATTTAAACTCCATTGAGAGTATACAGTGTACATTTAGGAAACTGGCTGAATATGCAATCATAAAATACTTAATGCCTTAGCTCATTCATTTTGGACTGTTTCATAAATAATGCTAATTTTTCTATGACTGCAATTATTACATATTTTTTAAAGGGATTGATGCCATATAGATGCCAAAAGACTGAGAGTTAACACTGTACTAAGCACTTTCAAAATATCCATCCTTTTATTAGCAATTAGTTTGTAACAGCACTTACAAATTATTGCATCAATAAAAATCAAAGCCAGTAGCTGCAGTGGTATTCTTTAGACCTGATGATGGGCTATGCAATGCAAAGGTTAACATACACTCTTCTTCCCCAGATGCGGATTAAAATTCTAGCTCCAAGTCACAAGTGAAAAGAGGTTTTGGCAGTCTACCCAGGTCCCTCTTGGGTTTTTAGTGTTTCAATGCTAAAAGCCATCATGCAGCTTGGAATGATTGGCAGCCTCAAATCTGGAGGGGCAGAGGACTGGATGAACAGAAGAGCAGCTGCTCAGAGTGGCATTCTGCACCTCTGAAGACAGATGCTCTGTCAGAGACACCAGCCTGCCACTTCCCTGCTTGCACAATTTGTACTGGAAATATTGCATAATGAATATTTGTCTCTCTTCCTGTGACCAGCAGCTGTTGTACCTTACAAAGTCTGCTTTTAGTCCTTTCTTTGAGACCTGCAAAAAATGCTAAAAACAGAAACAACATTACAGACAGCAGCCTGCATTCCTGGGACTTGAATGGGGAAAGGTGAAAGTTTCCTTTATTTTCACCTACTTTTGAGATATGTCACAACTTCCATGCTTTTCAGAGAACTTAGAAAATTAAATATTACACTACTGCTAAACATACGGCAGGAGGAGGGTGGGCTGTGTAAGTTGATCAGGAAATTATTCACAATTATGCTAATAATGAGAATTGATATCCTGCTTGCTGACCTCATGTATTTGGCTTCAGATACAGGAGCCCTAAATCTCTTAGAAGTTTGGCTCGCAGGACCCTATACAGTGCACCTATGGAAGTTACAGCTAAAAGAGGATGAAGGTAGACTAGAGAAACACGGCCCATGTGGCTACTGCAAGAAGATAAATAATTTAAGCCTTACTGTTGTCCAGACATTCCAGTACTGAAGAACATCTCCTCTTGAAAAACCATGCCAGAAAACAAAATAATTTGATGACTAATTGTTCTTGAGAGGGAAGTTATTTTGGATGAATCACATTTTATGATGCCTAGCACTGCATGTACTTCAAACTTACGTGAAAACATCAGGCACTGCTTCTTTCTATTGTACCTACTCATGCCATTTTCATGTTAAAGAGTGATAACAAATGTAAAGCCAGTCCTTGAGCAGGTGTTATTTAGGAGTACAAGAACAACTCTCCCCTTCTTGCCTGTGTGGTATAAAACCACCCACTATCTGTGGAGGAGAAGAGAGGTCACAAGTCTTCACCTATCCCAAAATCAGAGTGATAACAGGGCTGGGAGCAGAGCCACAGTGGAGCCGAAGCTCTCATGTAGAGCGAGGACCAAGAGAGATAATATACTGCGTGGCCCAGGAGCATGAGGCAGGAATCCTGCGTTATGCCAGACCATCTTTTTTCCTGTGGGAATTCTGGTTATAACACAGGTCCTTTCCTCCACTCATATACCTGTAGGTCAGAAAGAATAGTATGGCATTGAGAATTCAAGTTTTTCCCCCATTTCTATACTTTCTTCCTTCAAATTCAGGTAGCACATCTGTAGTACTCAGTGGAGTCTTTTCATTTATTCCATTGGTGACATTTATGCAGCTTCCCTCACCAAGTGATATCTATAAATGTGCAATTACATAGAAGTAAATACTGAAAAAGCCTGTCTGCCTTTCATGTGGAAAGGAAGTTGATTAATTGCAGTAGATTCCAGCATGTTTATAGTCCATATATATGGTGCATATTTGTCATGGACAAGCAACTGAGTTGGTCCATTTGCATTTTTCTGAATGAGAGGGTTTTGTTTTCATGGATTTTGTTTCAGGGGCTTCTTTGGAAAACAGGACTAACTCACACATGCAAGAGAAATAGAAAGACTACATGGTGTAATGACTGTGGTATAAAACCAGAAAACCGAGTGCAGTTAGAGCATGCAGTCGCATTTTTATGCGATAGAAATATCTGATGTGTTGGTACTTTTAATTATAAATTAAAAAAATTAAAAATTAAAAATTTATAAATTAAATATAAAAAAGTAATAGCTCATGTGATAATTAAATGTTAATTCAGCTATTTCTGAGGTTATGCTAAGAATTAGTATCTTCTCTCTTCATTGCACTGTCTTCATGACATCAGGATTTAAAGCAGAAGTACATCTAAACTATACATATATCATTCTTTTATTTACACAGAAATACACAGTATGAATAAGCATGAAATAACTTCCCACCCTCAGAAGCTTTATTGCAGTAAAAGAGAAAGTTGTTATTGATTTTATTTACTTGTTTATTAGTAACCAACAGGATCAGTTAACCAGAGTTTACATTTTCAGTGGTGTTTAATGGCTTTCCTGGTGAAAATTTGAACAGTGAGTTGACAACAATTTGTACCAAATTTAAATATTTTGATTCACCTAAGAGGTGTGTTTTATTTCAATTGTGTTTATCCTATTGTGCCACATTGCCTTATGGGAATGGTAACTTTTTCCCCATCCAAATGCTTGCTAAACTAGCCTCAGTCTTTTCCAAATGACATTTTCCATCATATGGTGTGATCTGACAGAACTGATTAGTTCATGAAAATCTTAGAACTGCTGCTGTTTCTAATGTGTGCTGAAGAGTAAAGATTGTCAGAGGAAGAGATAAGTGTTTAATTATTTGTTGTTTGTTATTTGGAATCTGTTTCCTTAATACTCACCTGTCAGGTGTAGATGACGCTGTGCGTGCTACTTTCCAAAACATCCACTTTAATAAAAAAACTTCCAAAGGCAGCTTGTTTCTATCATATTTCTCAGAATACTTCCTTTCCTGAATAATCCCCTGCAACCTCCATGTCTTGCGTCCTTGAGGAAAGAAAAAAGGGAGAAAAAGTGTAGAGAGGCTGGCTGGTGAAAAATAAACCCATAACTTACTATTTAATATATATGTGTGAGTCCAAAGCTGAGAATTTGCTATATGTACTTAAATTACCTAATGATTGCATGAACACTACCATCTCTCTTTCCAAAGTAATAAACAGCAGGTATTATGAGACATTACAGCAAAACACAGTTTCTAACACTCTTCATTAAGTGCTATGTCTGAAGAAATCAACTGGCTGAATATTTAGGGGCTGAAATAACAGCAAGAGGTAGAATAGCTAATAATTTGTACGAAAACTGAATTGCCAGATCTGCTCCTTAAGATTATTGATATTTTCATTTAAGTGTGATCTGACATAATGAGTTGTTTCCTACAGCTCCCCAGAGGTAACCTCTTTTAGTAAATAAGTGTGTTATTTATCATTGTCTAGAATCCAGAACATAGCATGCATTCACTTTGTACAGAAAGCATTGTGCAGTGTACCTGTGACAGATGCTGTGAGAGGGTTCTGAGACTGCTGCTGGTTGCCATGATTTATGTGCAGGGCTTTTTTGACATGGAGTAGCACCCACTAGAGACCGGAGCAAACCCACTATATTCTGTTCAGAAAGAACAAGAAAACAGGATTTATAACAAAACCTCCACAGCAAGACATTTGAATAGTTTTTTTTAATGTTTTTACCTTCTAAGCCAACATTCTTCAGGTTAAAAAAAAAAAAAAAGAAGAAGAAAGGTCAATTATTTCTACAGTTTTCACAGTTAAAAGAAAAAAGTGAAAAGAAAGCTGTGCTATTGCAAGTGCGTTTTACTAGAAAATTATTGTCACTGTAGTCATGGGTGGACTAGATTTATCATTAAGTTCAAGTAGCTCTTTAGCGAAACCAATCTAACAGCAGGTGCATTCTGAGAGGAGCTGCCTAAGTCTCACTTCCAGTCTGCTGATGCTTTGCCTCTACATTTTGTATGGGAAGGAGGAAGATGTTGTCAGAGCTGTAATGGCTTGAAAAATCCTTAACTAATAGAGAAATTATTACAGCTTTGTAATTTCTTGGGGCCCAGAGTAACATCCAGGAGGCTACGATCCTTAATATGTTTATAATCAATAAATACTCTTTACCAGAAGGATGCACACTGGCTTTGGTTTGTTGTTTGTGTTTTTTTTTTTCTCTAATCTAACTTCTTTGAAATGTGAAAAAATTAACAGTAAAGCCCTCCTGCTTTTCTAGGTTTTCCCCAAGATGTTACCCAGATCAAGACTTCACAAAGCTGAAGTTCCAAAAGCCCATTCTGGTGGTCAGAGACTGCTGAGGGGCAGTGGTATCCCTGGGTGCCTGACCTACCTGCTTCAATTTTGAGGCACAGAGACCATAAGGAGTAAGGCATCCATATGGGACTCCTTCTTGCAAAAGGAACTTCAGGTTGCTAGCTAAGCTTGTTTTCTGACCATGTAGCATCATTAAAAAGCAAAACCTACAGCACCATATTCAATAGCAGTACTGTTGAAAAAGGATCCAGAAACAACACACTGCACAATATTGAGCTATGCAGAGTGTTGCCAGATGTAAAGTTCCCAAGTCATAAGTCTGTAATGGCTAAAACACATGTGAAGGTTTACATTTAAAGCCACCTCCATTATTTTCTTGATTTTTTTTTTCATTTGAGCTATTTTATTACTGTACTATGATTCTATGATTCTATGATATTTTCTTGTGACTTGTATCTAAAAAGAGCTATGTTTTTAAAACAAAACCTATTTTTTGATTTCACAGAGAGGGCACAGGAAAAAAGCATTTGAGAAATGCATTTGTCTAAAACAAATCATGAAAAAAATATCAGCTTATAGAGTAAAAGTTAAGTCAAGCTTGTAAAACAATTGCAGTGTCTTTCTTTCCTTTAGCAACTCTTGCTTTATGCTTGTGATAGTTGTCTCCCACTCCAGCTTCAGCTTCTGAAGAGGAAGGAATGAAAAATACTTGCTGAATAGCTAATTTATCAGCCCGTCATTACCATATATCAAGAAGAGAGACCTGCTGTTAGGCAAATCAAGATTATTGGTTCAGGGGTTTTGTTACCTCTTGTGAAATGAAGGTTAGTTAACAATGTATGTACCTGGGAGATGTTCTGGGCATTTTGAGCCCAAAGTCCCATATATAATTTCTTTTTCTGCAGTGTGCTGTGGTGGTTGCTTTCTTCATTGACTTTCTCTCTGACAGTCCTGCTGCTCAAGAGCCTATTCCAAGCAGAAAGGATTTGTGTTTCTTTTCCTTCATAAGCTATAAAGCAGTCCACAAAAAATTTTAGTTCTTTGGATATTCTTAGATCTTACCGTATATGTTTCAATACAGCACCTTACTAAGTACTGCAGATTTGAATATCTCACAGCTGACAGCAAGGAAAATGTGAACAGCAACATACAGACACATACAGACTTTCATTAAGTTTCGTGCATTGAACTATTTGAGCAGCTGGAAGCCTTGCAGCGTAAAGGACTCTTCATATGATGGTGGATGACTGTCAGTGGTGCAATGAGTTTAGTCCTATAGTAAATGAGGTCTAGTTTCTAAGTAAAAAAGCCCAATCAACCAAAACCAAAACAACAAAAAAAAAACCTTATGAATGAGAACTTTTCCAATTAAAAATTAAAAAGGAAAATTTAGGGAAGTGATTTTTAATGTCACCAATAAATAATCATATTTACAAATTCAGTGAAAGTTCAATAGCTACAGTCTCTCTCTGATCTTGTTGCAAACCTTTAGCTGATTTTCTTTTATTTGGTGGAAGAATGATAGTGTGTACTCTAAATTTGTACTTTTATAGCCTGAAGAACTTATTCAGTACGTAGTTCACAATCCTGTGGAACCAACATACCATTTTGCAGCATAGCAAAGTATGGACAGGTTTATTAATGAGAAGGTATAGCTGCGTAATCACACTCAATCACTTTGTATGATGCATGCATGATGATATTTAGTGGAATGATAATACTCAGCCCTTTCAAACCTACATTCAGTGAATTCAGAGAAGAAATTTGTACACTGTATCTTCACAATTGTATGCATGTAAGATGATGGCTTGCTAGACTTCACAACATACCACTCAGTGATGAGACTAGAGCTTAGCAGTTCCAAGCTTACAGTTACATTTCAGAAAATACTTTTTTAAATTATTTTTTAATTTGACCTAACCTGCTATATGAAATATGCAGCAAGACAGTTACAATCTGGTGAGAGAGTACAAGATACCAGTGTGTGAAAATATATATGTAAACTGGAGGACAACATAGCAGTAGGTTTCCTTTGTTTAGGCAAGAAAGCAATCAAGAGGAATCTCTGCAGTTCACCCTGCTCTAAGGAAAGACTTACAGATCCCAAGAATATAGTCATCTGATGAAGGCTCATGGCTCAAAAATATATTCTACCTTATTTTCTTTTGGGTTTTGTTGTTTGGGTTTTTTCTTAATCATGTTTCCAAGAAGACTTTCAAGAAGTGTTGAACTGTTTTAGGGCACAGGACTTCTCTGAAAACATGAGCAGCTTCTACCTACCTGCCAGCTGGACTTGGCAGATGACACTGGTAAAAGAAATAGGTTATTGACTGTGGGGAATTGACAGCTATTCCTCACACCTAAGAAGAGCTTTAACATCCCTCCACTTGGAAGGCTGATATTTTGTCAGTGCTTTTTCTCTTATATAGTAGAAAGAATTATTTTAATTCCTGTGTGAGAGATTTTGACTCTACCTGCCTTGCCCTTTTATAATTTAATTTTGAAACAAGTGGCATACTTACATTATAAACAAATGGCATACTTATAAGTGTGTAAGTATTGCCTGTGCATTAGTTTTATAAATGTTTTATGTTGTACAGTAAAAGAAAGTCTTGTATTTCAGTACACTTAACATTTCCACTCTTTCAGCCCTCAATATTACTAGATGCTGAGTATGGCTCCCAAAGCCTTCACTTCCATAATACGTCTTTGAGGATTCTTCTAAAACATGATAGCAGAACTCTGATAGTTATCATTGCTTCCAACAAAAATCGTTGTTCTTCACTGAAGAATCTGTCAAATCCAAGGCTAGAATGAGTGCCATTACTGTGTATGCTAACTTGTATGACTAATGATGCAAGTGTAATTTATACTGCCCATACAAGATGACATTTCATTAACCACAAAACATTAACTATTTGATAATTACAACTAACAGGTTCTTAGCAGGGTGATGTTTTTAACTAGAGTTTATGCACTAGGAATTTGATTTTATTTTTGGTGGGGTTTTTTTGTTCGTTTGGTTTTGGCATTTTTTTTTTTTTATTTTTTTTTTTTAGAAGATAAACAGTGCCCTCTCCTGCACGTAGACTCCCATAGCAGTACTTCGCAAGGTGCCCCAAATGTTCCCAAGTAGAGAAAATGGACACAAAATCAGTGTGTTGCTCTGCTGAAAGAATTTGTTGGTTTCAGGGAAGTACACTTTGTTGTGGTCCGTCCTTGCATTCTGCTTTACTTGGAAGCATACGATGTAACAAAAATTGTTCTCCATTCAACCACAAAGAGCTTTTGATTAATTTAGCTTGAACTCAGTTGGCTGGAGCTGATAGTGCAAGTTTATCACAGTGAGCAGCAGGAATATGCAGTACTATATATTCCACTTTTTACAAACGTCAGATCAGTAAAAGCATATTCATTGTCAGAAATAAGGTTGATGGAGCTTACTTTTTGGGTACTCTTTTACGTGTATTTATTACATTATTTCACAGTAAAAAATGATAATCATACTGAGAAGTCAAAAGCCTCATTTTTTTTAATCTCTTCTTGAGGATGCTGTGGTTTGGTTTGATTTTTTTTTTTGGGGGGGAGGGGGGCTGTACATAAAAATGCTATCAGTTTCACTTACTAATTCTAATCTCATGCCCTTGGACTTCTTTAGGTCCATAAAACAATCAGTTTACACAAGACACAACTTGAGACAAAACTTTCTCAAGAATTTACAGCATCTCATCCAAAGGGGACAGAGAGAGAGATAGATTTCCCTGATATTAAAGCATGTAGTTAATTTAAAATATGTAGTTTATTAATATGTATTTATATTCCAACAAAAATAAACTATAAAACTGAAATAATCCAGCATTTACAGGAAATTTTAAAATAATGTCATAAAAAGCATTACATATCGATTCATCAAGCTTTTCCAGTTTTCAAATCACTTCTATATCTTCTCCCAGCACAGAAAATACATAGAGAGGAGTAGTTGTGTAGGGTTAACTGTGAGTGATTTCTGTTGATTGGCTGACAGGTTGATTTATACATTAACTTAAATATGAAGCTATGCTGCTCTTGTATTTGTTTACTTAAATTTTGAATGCTTTCTAAAAATCTGAAGGCTTCTTAAAACCAGACTGCCCATACATTAGACATTTTCTGTCTTCTCACTGCAAAGGTGTACTTCTAGGGAAAAATGCAGCCCATCCTACAACATACACTTACTTGCTTGAGGGCATGTCTGGAGCAGAGGTCAAGATGCAGTCCAAAAATACTCTGTCCACTCCTAATATTGCCCTTCAGCCAGCCTTTGTCCATTACTTACATGTGCCTACAGCTGTGAGCATCTCTGTTCAACAAAGTGAGCTCCACTGCAATGAGCTGTGAGCTTTGCAATAACAGACCTCTTTATTAATGGTCACAGTTGGTCATTAGCTGGTCACTGAATCTTTCTTGATGACCTGCTAATGAACTTCCCACTGGCTTATTTTAAGATTGCTCTAGGTAGATGGTATGGGTAATTTATAGATGAACACCCTGCACACTAACAGCCTTTGCTTGGTGGCTGCAATTGACACAAAACTGCTAAGAGACTTTACATCCTTCCTATTTTATTTCTCAGGTGTAAATATTTCATGATGAATAGAACCTTTGAATTCCATGGTTAAAAATATGTTTACTTATTTAAGGGAGAATTTTCTTCAAGAATTTTATAAGGAAAAAAGCATTAATCTTACAAATTCTTTTTTCCTGACATATTTTGCCCTTTACAGAAGAAGTTTATTTTTAAAAAACAAACCTATGTTCATTAATATGCAACTATAAAAGGCTTTGAGGTCTGTACAGTGCAAAAATCAGCTCTCAGTGGGTATCTGTTAGCTTCAAGAGCCTGGAGGACTGGTGCTTCAGCACTTGTGGTGCCTAATTTCTGTGAATCATGGATAAGTTTGCCAGAAGTTACAGTCCCTTTAGCTATGATCTTGACAGCTCTTAAAAGCTGAAAAGTTTCAACAGGGCCTTGACTTGCTGGGAAAGCTCCAGAAAAAAAAGCTCAAGAAGTGACAGTGATGCATTAGGTAGCACTCTTCCCTTTGAGACTGGGAGTTAATGCTATAGGGGTTATTCAATTACCATAGGGACCTGCTTTTGATTTTGATGTGCAGGTACCTTCTGTTTCAAGAGTGATCCAAGTCCACCATTGCTGTGATTCTGAAGCATTTCACAGAACTGAATACGTGCTAGATAGGATGACTGTGACAAGATATTCATAATCCTTTAAGGTTTTGTATTTTCATTTTCACATGTTCAGGTATTATAATTATAATACACAGCTTGACAAAAATCCAGTTTATGTCTGCTATGCAACTGCTATAATAAACTCGATTTGCATCTGTTAAAATGTCCAGGCAACAACCAGAAAGTTTGTCTTGTTCTATCACAGATTTTCATGCATGTCGTGGTTTAAGCCTCTAAACCATGCAGTTTTCTGTCTCACTCACTTCCCCCTCTTTCTTTCCTCCACTCCTGGAGGGATGAGAAGGAGAATCGAAACAATGCAACTCCCACAGGTTGAGATAAGAACAGTTTAGTAACTAAGGTATAACACAAATAACTACTGTTACCACCAATAATAATACAAGAGAAATACAAGGAAAGAGAATACAACAAATCTTTACCTGATACATAGCCATGCCATGCAGTGCTCCCCCCCATCACCTCATACCAAGTCCCAAACACGCCACGCACACACCCCTACTCTTCTGGGTCTCTGCTCTCCATTTCTACATCCTGGGCATGATATGCTGTGGTATGGAATACCTCTTGGGTCAGTTTGGGTCCGGTGCCCTGTCTCTCCTTCCTCCCGGCTTCCTCCAGGCTTCCCCTCCTCCCTGGCAGAGCATGAAACTCAGAAAGTCCTTGGCCAGTCTGAACATTCTAAGCCATAACTATAAACACTGGTGTTATCAGCGCTGTTCCCAAGCCAAAAATCAAACAAAAAAACAATGCTGCACCAGCTACTTAAAGAAAAACAACTGCTGCTGCTGAACCCATGACAATGCACTTGACCCACGTAAAATGGTGCCCAAGGCTTATTTCATTCCCTGCAAATGGCTTCAAGATAGCAAAAATTTTTCTCTCCAATGCTTCCAAATGGCATTTTTTAAGCTGTGGATATTGAGGAGATGGGTTTCTAGGATGGTGTCCTGACCATTGCTCTCCAGCGTGTTGAAAAAGGAGCTGCAGTTGTCTTTGAAGAGAGGTTTTGCCCTCTCCCTGAAGGTCTTCAGCTTACACTTGATAATTTCTCCCTAAATGAGATTATTGAAATGTCACACTAGTCAAAGATTTATTGTAATACTCCTTGGTTATAAATGAGACTGTCCTCTCCATCTTACTCTCAAGAACTGAGATACTCCTGTCTCTCAGCAAGCATTCCTCACAAAGATTGTGGCACTGTTACCAACAAACCTTGGTCAAGAAAAACCACGTAACACCCATGTAGTGTTAAAAGGGAGACATTCCTTATTACAGCTCTGGATGCACAGGGGATCTCTCCTTCAAGCTTACATAACCAGGGTTCAAAACGTCCAGATATTTATTCATGAGATTATTACGTATTCAAACATCCCATTCTATATTCTAGGTTTTGGTTGGTCACAACAAATACACACCATATGCTAATTTCTACACATGCACACAAATGTTTTCTGTTGTTCTAAATTGAGTCTGGGGTGTAATTTGAGTAGGGGGCTATTGAGTCCAAGGTTGTGATCTCCCCCTGCCAGAATTACCCTTCACCTACATTCTCATTTTCTTGTCAGGTTAATTGCAATCATTTATCCTAAAAGAATACCTATTCTTTGATTGTTTACTTCAGACATTTTCCTGAGACCCTATTGGCCTCTTGGGAAGGGACTATACAATGGTAACAAAGCAGCATAGGTAACAAATCTTCACAGTTATAACTAATTACCTAGTTACAAAATCTGTTTCAGTTCCAGGGTTACAAAGGTTTTGCTGAATGGCAGCTCAGTTTTCAGGCATATCAATCACTCCCCCCAGCTCTGTATCATCAGCAAACTTACTGAGGGTACACTCTAGCCCTTTATCTCAGTCATTGATAATCAAGGTGAATAAGACCAGACCCAGTACTGATCCCTGGGGAACACCACGGGCAACAGGCCTCCAACTGGATTCTGCTCCACTCATCATGACTCTCTGAGCTCTGCCATTCAGCCAGTTTTTGATCCACCTCACTGTCCATTTACCTAACCCACGTTTCCTAAGCTTGTCTACGAGGATGTTACGGGAGACAGTGTCAGAAGCCTTTCTGAAGTCGAGGTAGGTTGTGGCGTATCACAACACAGACTCAAGTTGATGAGGAAACTCAAATCCAACTTTATTACAATCTAGCCCTTTTTATCCCTGTGTTTGGTAATTTCCCAACCTACACAAGCATGCCACGTTCAAACTCATTGGCTCCTGTAAAAATCCCCAGGTAAATAGTCCAATCACAATGCTGAGCACACATTGTCCAGACGGTCACAGCTTCATGCCACAAACCTGCTTGCATCCCCCACATCATCTGGCCTCGAACTGAGACTCCCTGTCACAACAACATCCTGGGCCCATTTCCCCAAGTCTTGCTTGTCGACCTTTCCTGTCCTTCAACATTCCAACTTATCGCCCCAGGGCTTGCTAAGCATGAAGGCCTCAGAGCTCATTCACAGACTTTTTCATGCATCTGATATTGTGGATAAATAGGGGAAATCAGATAGCACTTCCCCCCAGTCCCCCAAAGTTATAATGCTAAGGAAACATTAGGGTAAAATGCAGCTGATATTTACAAGGTGGGATGCAGTTGGCATGCATGGAATCTACCCAGTGATAGTTCCCCAGGCAACCCTGCAATCATGGCATATGCTAAGAGAAACTGAACGGAGGGTGAAGTGGAGCAAAGGCCCCATGACCAGGCTTGATTATACTCCCTGCAGGAGCAGGAACTTGAAGGCACCATGTACTGATAAACTGCACAACAGCTGCCAAACAAGGAAACTAGATTTGTATTTTTAAAAGCAAGAGAATTTTACACCAGCCAGTAACAAAACCATGTATGACTAGAGTCACTCCAGCTCCATAGGTATGTAGTTAAAAAATCAAAAATTGTGTTACTGTGGAAAAGCCTAGGCAGATACAAGGGCCTCCTACAAGGTCAGGATGAACAGCACTGATGAACAAAAAACCCATAACGGGAGAGGAGGCTTTGCCCTTGTGTAGGTGGATTAAGAAACATGGCTAGCCAATTCGTAATCAGGAAAGACTATCCTTGAAGCCTGGTGCATCCTGGAAGCACATGGACATCATCGACATACTTCATGCATCAGCAAGACATGATGTGTCCTTTCAATAAAAATTATGTAACTTTATGCAAATTAACTGACCACTCTGTACATAGTGGGAGTGTTATGGGTTACAGGGAGTTACTAACCTGAATCAAATTGTATAAATATGTGAAATTAGGAAAGGGAAAGGAGGGAAGACTCCATTGTAACTTCTGGGATCAGTCAACGGGCTGAACCTGTCTTCTTCCCCATAGGGATGCCTATTGGGTAAGAAGTCTATCTTATGCACGCTAAATAACTAACGCTGTCTGTTATGAGTGATTATAGTCTGGTTGTATATCACTTCAAGTTTGTTTTTACAGGCAGTCCCTCTCACCAGCAATCTTTGAACCTTATCCTGCCACAAACTTGTATTTTGTATAATTCAAATCTTCAGCCAAAATCTGTTTTGTTTAAGGAATTTGATTCAGTGATGCTGTCGGTGAGGGTCCTTGAATAGGTTATTCAAATCACTCTCCGATTTGGTGAACTGTCCAGTATGCAGACAGGCTGGTTGGTCACAAGGTTCTTGTCTTTCTTGGGAAACTGGCAGGTTGAAAGGGATGCCGGATGGGCTGGTCAGACACAAG
>JASSUY010022898.1:0-11979 GCA_032466535.1 Forpus xanthops
GGCCCTCCTCTGGACTTGTTCCAACAGTTCCATGTCCTTTTTATGTTGAGGACACCAGAACTGCACACAATATTCCAGATGAGGTCTCACAAGAGCACAGGAGAGGGCAGGATCACCTCCCTCAACCATGCTCCTTTTGATGCAGCCCAGGATACGGTTTGCTTTCTGGGCTGCGAGAGCACACGGCTGGCTCATGTTCATTTTCCCATGACCAACACCCTGAAGTCCTTCTCCTCAGAGCTGCACTGAATCTCTTCTCCCATCCTGTATGTGTGCCTGGGATTGCTTCGACCCAGGTGGAGGACTTTGCACTTGGCATGGTTAAACTTCATCAGGTTGGCATCAGGCCACCTCACAAGCATGTCAAGGACCCTCTGGATGGCATTCCTTCCTTCCAACATATCAACCAAACCACACAGCTTGGTGTCTTCAACAAATTTGCTAAGGGTGCACTCGATCTCACTGTCTGTGTCACTGACAAAGATGTTGAACAAGACTGGTCCCAACACCAATCCCTGAGGAACACCACTCGTTACTGATCTCCAGCTGGATATTGAGCCATTGAGCACAACTCTTTGCGTGCGGCCATCCAGCCAGTTCTTTATCCACCGAGTGCTTTGCCTATCAAATTGATGTCTCTCCAACTTAGAGACAAGGTTGTCGTGTGGGACAGTGTCAGACGCTTTGCACAAGTCCAGGTAGATGACATCAGCTGCTCTACCCCTGTCTGTCAGTTCCATAGCCCCACCATAGAAGGCCACCAGATTGGTCACGAAGGATTTCCCCCTAGTGAAGCCATGCTGGCTGTCCCCAAGCACCTTGTTGTTTTTTATGTGCCTCAGCATGCCTTCCAGGAGAATCTGGTCCAAGATTTTGCCAGGCACAGAGATGAGGTTGGCAGGTCTGTAGCTGCCCAGCTCATCCATTTTCCTGTTCCTGAAAATGGGGCTTATATTTCCCTTTTTCCAGTCATCAGGAACTTCTGATTGCCATGATTTTTCAAATATGATGGACAGTGGCTTAGCAACTTCACTTGCCAGCTTCTTCGGGACCCACAGATGGGTTTCATCTGGTTCCATGGACTTGTGTACATTCAGGTTCCTAAGATGGTCTCGAACCAGATCCTCTCTTTCAGTGGCCCAGGGTCCTTCTTCTCACTGTCCCTGCATCTGCATTCTAAAACTTGTATGGTGTGGTCAGAGCATTTGCTGGTGAAGACTGAGGTAAGGAAGTCATTAAGAACCTCAGCTTTCTACAAATCCAGGATAGGCAGTTCTCCCAATAGCTTCTGAAAAGGGCCCACATTGTCCCTAGCCTGTCTTTTATTTGCAATGTGCCTATAGAATCACTTCCTGTTATCTGGGCAGGAGTGTTATAAGAAACTAGCAAATGTTCCAAGTGTGGCAATTTTGTCCTTCCTCAAGTCTTATTTCAGTGCCACTTGGAGCTTTCTTATGCCTTTCAGGAAAAAAAAAAATTAAGGAGGGAGTTGGAAGAGACAGCAGAGGGTAGTTTTGCACAGTCATCATTGCCTGGTCTGTTTGATACACTCCAACCATGGGGGAAGGAAGCAGATAAATCAATATGAATGATATAGCAAGCTTCTACTTTATTTGTCAGGCATACTGATTTATGTACTCTTTACTTGCCACGTATACAAAATCTGATTGGCTAAGCATTGTTTCACAAAACTACATATTTGACCTTTAAGCTAACAGTAGTTACTATTCTTGAGTATCACAACTATCTTTATCGTCTTATTTACTTTGCTATACAAAATTCAATGTTCTTGGGGGACGTTCCGTGGTTCCAAGTCAGAACATTCTTCTTCAACTAATCTTTCCCAGGGGATAGTTTGGAATGTACTTTCAAGGCACACCAACTGATCCAAAACCTGGTTCTTCTTGATAACCTCTCTATAAACAATGGAGTCTGCAGATTTGCTGGAGCCAGATCACTCAATTGTTTATACAGGTGATTGTTCACAGAGCTGGTTCAATGACCCATTGCCTTGATTGGTGAGCCATTCTCCAGCAATACACCTGGCTTCTTCAGGGTTTTATCATTGCCCTTTGCCATAATGTCTCTTTTGAAAAGATTTTATAACACTTGTAATATTTGCTAGTAAATTTGCTAGTAACCTTTTCCTAGTCTTTAAAAGCATGCTTGTATAATTAGGAGGCATGTACTTGAGACTGTAAAATTGAAAATGTAAGGCAGAAAAGTTGTTCAAGTGACCTTAACCTTGAGAAGAAGGTAGACAGTTACAGTTGGTAGATGAAGGAGGGTTGATGGCCAGCCAGATTTCAAATACTGATACTACATTTATAATAGCTGCTTTTGGACTTCATGACCTAGTCTGAAAAATACTTTGTGCTAAAGCAGGATTCACCAGTCCGTGTAACCAAAAAATACCATTGAGCAATAACTCCAATGTTTTTTCAGGTTCACTTGCAATCCTTTGCTAAAAGGGGAAATCTTCAGTGCTTTGTAATTGTAAGATGGTGGTTGTTGTAAGCGTACAGTATCCTAGCCAGAGCAGGCATAACATTCTCTACTACTTGCTAATTCAGGCATCTCATTCTCTGTATAGAACTGTCTTTTGTTTAGACTGGGCCTTAGAAGTGGGTTTATCTAACTTGCTTGTTTTGCATTAACCAAATGAAAAAAAAAAGAAAAAGGCTTGCTTCAGTAGGCTTGTTTTTAAACCCCTTTCACTGGGCTGCAAAACGAACCTGGAGAGGCCCTGTGTTCCTGCCAGCAGTCCACGATATTTCTCATCAAGATGTAGTGGCTGAAGGATGTCCATTAGAAGTGTTGTTCAGAGTGGATGAGACAATATCTGCACTTGTGGCATTTTTCCCATCAGCACTTTAATCCCTTGTTCAATGATTCAAGATGAGGTCTGTCTCTATTCAGTCAACTTCATTATTGTTAGCAAATGGTAACATCTCTCTACTCAGTAGCTTTTTTGAGAAATATGCAGAGTTCGTGTTTTCTTTTGGGGTTTTTATTTAGTTTGATTTTGGTGTGTGTTTTTTTTTTTTTTTTCCAGGGGGATTTGCAAGTTATTTTTACCTTATGAAAGGGAATTAGTGAACTAAATTGATCACTGTGATCACAGCTTACTTTATACAGCAGATAGCCCTGACTTTTTTCCTGCTCGGATTACAGTGAATAAAAATAATGATTCTGTTAATTCAAATGCCAATTGCAAATGAATGTAAGGGCAAAAGTTCAGTGTGGGATCCGTACTGTATGAATCACTTGGTGCGTATGACAGTGCATGTTCACCAGCTGTGTATTCTGCACATGCTTGCATTGATTCTGAAGCCTGTGGCTTGTCAGGAGTAAGTTCTCCTTGTGTGTTCTCTCACTTGCAGGAGTCAAACCCTGCTTCTGGGTGTCAGGGGGTGCACAGCTGAGTCAATGCCGTGTGATGGAGTAATGCCTGCAGGGCTTCCCTCCCTCCCTCAAACACAGACTACTGGGTTGCACACAGTTATTGCAGCACTATCTAGTTACAGTCTGGAGCCATGAAATGGGTGGCCAAGAGAGTTGTTCACAAACAGCCTCATTGTTGGCTCATGATGCCTCCCAGTCTGTGGATCTGACTCTGGTAGCAGCCTGCACATGCTTTGTAACTTGACAAAGCAAGAGTATAACCTTGGCAATTCTTTTGCTGTTTGTTTTGGTTTTTTTTTTTTTTTTAATATATTTTTTGTATGCTGATAATATTGAATAGGTTGTACTACTGCATGTGAACTCTGTACAGACTTGCTTTGGTGTGAACACTGATTCAATACACTGTCAGAAGTGTACGAGTTAGTGGGAAATCACCAAGTAACCCTCTGTCTGGGTAATTTGCTTCCACAAAAAAAGGCAGAGCAACAAGGGAAGGAAGAGGTGTCAGTGCTAAGGAGTCTGTTCAGTGGCAGCTCCTGCTCATGATGACAGGTTGCAAAGCAGTGACATAGCCTTATGCCCTGTCAGGAGTACATGGGTTAGGATTTCAAGTTCAAGGGTTAGCAAATGTGTTATCGAGCAGGAATTAATAAAGTTTTATGGTATCTATAGGGCTATTGCATGTCTGTTATAGGCCTGATGCACTCCAGGGCAGTTAGTGCATAATGTAGCCTCTAAAATAAACTTAGGACTGTCATCCTTGGAACATCTCTGGTCCAGCTTGCTATGGATGCCTTACCCCTCTGGCCCTCGCAAAAAAAAAGGAAAACATGCAAATAAGAGAAAAGTTTGATATTTGCAAAAAAATTGGATGTTAAAGCTTGTTTAGGTCAACTCTTTTTCAACACACAAGAATATCATTCTTTGATTGTCCTCTCTGCAAAAAAAAAAAAAAAACAAACAAAAAAACACTTGCCTGCTACTAGAATGTAAAAGGAAACCCTAGTGTTTTTACTGAGGTTCTATTACTATTTGATAATCCAGACCACCCAAAAAGTGCAAAGTCTACCAGAATTATAGAGAGTATTGATGGGAAATACAGGAGTTTTCTTAAAAAGAACATCTCTGAGGTGCAGACAATTCCAAAATTCACCTTACTTTTACTGCAGTCCTTCTGAGAGAGACAGATTTCTTTGAAATGCTAGAAAAACTTTAAGGGATTACTCACCAGACATTTGCTACGATAAACAATATGGATTTTAGTATCTACACTTTTGGCTGGTTTTGAAATAAGTTGAACTTTAGTCCAGTTCGGAGCAATAAACAAAGGAGCTAAATAACACAGAGCAAGCTAGTCGACATTCTTCCACAGCAGCACTAGACACATGTCTAACAATATTTCTTCAAAATCTTATTCTGAACAACTGTTTCTCATTCATCCAATGAAATTCAGGACTCTCACAAACTCTCTGGGACAGAAAAATGGAACTGTTTCCCAGTATTTCTGTAATGCTGAAGAATCTCCTTTTGTGCAAACAAGGACTATCTTCAGAGATAAATGGTTAAATAAAACAAATTATAGTGAAGTCACATATGACACAAAATAAAGAAAATCCAGTGATTAGGATACTCATTATGCTTCTGCCCTGACACCTTACCTGCATGAAAGGACTGCCCATGTGAAGTTCAATGGTGCTTTGAAATGGGGATTTGGAAAAAATGTTACTTTCCCTTAAGCAGATGCATTTTCAAGCTTCTCTTCTTACTGCCACAAGTCCATAAATTGTTGTCAATCCACAGGATCTCCGCCTCTTCCCCATGCTCTCTCTGTGCTCAGCATTCACATGCACGAAGTTGCAGTCGGCTTATGCCTGAGCCACAGCACTGGCTCCTACAGTCAGAGGACCTTCTTGAACAAGGGGTGAACACCGCAGTGCAGCTGCAAAATTAAAACACAGGCTTCAGACTCCCGTAATTGGAGCCCAGTTCGCAGAGTTCTAATACTTACTTGGATTAAACAATACAGTAATCAGCAATCACTCAGTAAGCTAAATACAAAAAAATATATAGTGACCTACATCCCCAATCATTGTAAATCTGAATTTTTCACCTTAAACAGAATCATTCAAATTTATATGCATACAGATAGGTATTTTAAAAATGAGTGAAAAACAAAGAGAAAATTCATATTCAGTCTTCTGTACCTTATGATCACTTTTTAAATTTAATTTGGTTGATTCACTATCAAAGAAAGCGTACTACACAAGGATTCCCACAGGGTCTCACCAGGCGAGCTGAACATCCATTTTCAAGAAATATAACCCACATTTTCAAGAAGGGGAAAATGGATGAGCTGGGCAGCTGCAGACCTGCCAACCTCATCTCTGTGCCTGGCAAAATCTTGGACCAGATTCTCCTGGAAGGCATGCTTGGATCTGAGGAAGGAATTCTTTAGTGTAAGGGTGGTGAGGCACTGGAATGGGTTGCCCAGGGAAGTTGTGAATGCTCCATAACTGGCGGTGCATAAGGTCAGGTTGGACATAACCTTGGGTGGCATGGTTAAGTGGGAGCTCTCCCTGACCATGGCAGGGTGGTTGGAACTGGATGATCTTAAGGTCCTTTCCAACCCTAACTAGTCTATGACTCTACAAATCTATGAACGAACTGCAGTGTCTCTTCGAAATTCCGTGGCGAGATTCCAGAGCGATGCCCACAGACTGTGAACGCCCATCTTATGCATATACAACATAGGAACTGGACTAGAAAGCTTGTGATTTTCATCACAAACGAGCAGTGAGCTCTTCTTAGGCTTCACCCTCATGTCAGTGTACTCTAGCTTTCCTGCCTTAAGGCACAGCTCTCACTAGTGAGTGTACAGCTCCTGCAACAACTGGGGAGGAGCTAGATCAGAAAAATGCCACTGGGCTTTCTGCTATTCTCTGCAAGCTCTGCAAAAGAGCTTACTGTCTGCAGAAGAGACCAAACAGCATCTTGAAATGCTGGTCCTTCATCTGTGAGAGCAGAGTCAAAACATTCCAGCTCTACTCTGCTGCATTATAGCCGAGCTCAGGCGCTGGAGAGGTTGGACACAAATGGACTTTCAGGATGGAAACAAGGTGGGAAGGCAATGCAGGTGACACCGTTAAAAAGCTTACTGTCTGCAGAAGAGGATAAGCAGGATCTTGAAATCCTGGCTCTTCATCTGTGAGAGCAGAGTCAAAACATTAGTACTCTACTTGGTGCAGGATAGCCAAGCTCAGGTGTGGAGAGGTTGGATTCAAACGGACTTTCAGGAAGGAAACAAGTAATGAGAGCAATGCAGGCGGCACCATTGCAAAGCTTACTGTCTGCAGAAGAGGCCAAAGAGCATCTTGAAATGCTGGCTCTTCATCTGTGATAGCAGAGTCAAAACATTCATGCTCTAGTCAGTTGCAGGATAGCCGAGCTCAGGCACTGGAGAGGTTGGATTCAAATGGACTTTCTTGAAAGAAACAAGGATGGAGAGCAATGGAGATTGTACCGTTGCAAAGCTTATTGTCTGCAGAAGAGGCCAAGCAGAACCCTGAAATGCTGGCTCTTCATCTGTGGGTACAGAGTCAAAACATTCATGCTCTACTCTCCTGGAGGAAAGCTGTGGTCATTCACTGGAGAGATTGGATTGAAACGGACTTTCAGGAAAGAAACAAGGAGCGAGAGCAATGTAGGTGACACCGTTGTAAAACTAACTACCTGCAGAAGAGACAAAGCAGCATTTTGAAATAATGTCTCTTCATCTGTGAGAGCAGAGTCAAAACATTCATGCTCTATTCTGCTGCATGATAGCCGAGCACAGGTGATGGTGAGTTTAGGTTCAAATGGAATTCAAGAAAAAAACAAGGAGGGAGAGTAATGCAGGTGGCACTGTTGCAATGCTTGCTGTCTCCAGAAGAGTCCAAGCAGCATCTTGAAATCCTGGCTCCTCATGTGTGAGAGTAGAGTCAAAGCATTCATGCTCTACTCAGCCGCAGGATAGCTGAGCACAGGCTTGGGGAGGTTGGATTCAAATGGACTTCCCGGGGGTAAACAAGGAGCAAGAGCAATGCAGATGGACCCACTGCAAAACTTACCATCTGCAGAAGAGGCCAAGCAGGATCTTGAGATCCTGACTCTTCATCTGGGAGGGCAGAGTGAAAACATTCATGCTCTACTTGACCATAGGTCAGGTGCTGGATTGATGGGTTTCAAATGGATTTTCAGGGGGGAAACAAGGAGCGAGAGCAATGCAGATGGACCCATTGCAAAACTTACTGTCTGCAGAAGAGGTCAAGCAGCAATCTTGAAACGCTGGCACTTCATCTGTGAGAGCAGAGCCAAAATATTTGTGCTTTTCTTGGTGCAGGATAGCTGAGCTCAATTGCTGGAGAGGTTGGACTCAAATGGATTTTCAAGAAAGAAACAACTAGTGAGAGCAATGCATGTGGCACCGTTGCAAAGTTTATTGTCTCCAGAAGAGGCTAAGCGGGATCTTGAAATCCTGGCTGTTTTTCACTGAGAGCAGAGTCAAAACATTCATGCTCAACTCGTCCACAAGATAGCCTAGCTCAGGCACTGGAGAGCTTGGATTCAAATGGACTTTCATGGGGGAAACAAGGAGTGAGAGCAATGCTGGTGACACCTTGCAAAGATTACTTTCTGCAGAAGAGGCCTAGCAGCGCCTTGAAATTCTGGCCCTTCATCTATGAGAGTAGAGTCAAAATATTTGTGCACTCCTCGGCAGCAGGACAGCCAATCTCAGGTGCTGGAGAGGTTGCATTCAAATGTACTTTCAGGAAAGGAAGAAGTAGTGAGAACAATGAATCTGGTAATGTTGCAAATCTTCGTGTCTGAAGAAGAGGCCAGGCAGCATCTTGAAATTCTGGCCCTTCATCTGTGAGAGCAGAATCAAAACATTCCAGCTCTAGTCTGCCAAGAATGGTGGAGCTCAGGCGCTGGAGAGATTGGATTCAAATAGACTTTCAAGAAAGAAACAAGGATGGAGAGCAATGGAGGTTGTACTGATGCAAAGCTTATTGTCTGCAGAAGAGGCCAAGCAGCATCTTGAAATTCTGGGTCTTCATCTGTAAGAGCAGCGTCAAACTGTTCATGCTCTAGTCGGCTGAGCATGTCTGATCTCAGGTGCTGGGAGCTTGGATTCAAATGGACTTTCAGGAAAGAAACAGAATAAGAAAGCAATGCAGTTAGCACCCTTGCAAAACTTTCTGCCTGCAGAAGAGGTCAAGCAGCAATCTTGAAATGCTGGAACTTCTTCAGTGAAAGCAGAGTCAAAGTATTTGTGCTCTTCTCAGTGCAGGTTAGCTGAGCTCAATTGCTGGAGAGGTTGGACTCAAATGGACTTTCAGGAAAGAAACAAGGAGTGAGAGCAATGCAATTGGCACCATTGCAAAGCTTACTGTCTGCAGAAGAGGTCTACTAGCACCTTGAAATCCTGGCTCTTTTTCTGCGAGAACAAAGTCAAAACATTCATGCTTTACTCGGCCCCAGGATAGCTGAGCTCAGGGGCTGCTGAAGTTCGATCCAAATAGAATTTTCGGGAGAAATAAGGAGTGAGAGCAATGCAGGTGGGACCACTGCAATGCTTACTGTCTGCAGAAGAGATCAAGCAGCACCTTGAAATGCTGGCTCTTCATCTATGAGAGCAGAGTCAAAACATTTGTACTCTACTCTTCCGCATGATAGCTGAGCTCAGGTGCTGGTGAGGTTGGATTCAAATGGACCTCCAAGAAAGAAACAAGGAGCGAGGGAAATTCAGGTGGCATCCTTGCAAAGCTTCCTTTCTGCAGAAGGGTCTGAGCAGCATCTTGAAATGCTGACTCTTTATCTGTGAGAGCAGTCAAAACATTCTTGCTTTCCTTGGCTGCACGATAGCTGAGCTCAAGTGCTGGGGAGCTTGGATTCAAATGGACTTCCAGGGGGAAAGAAGGAGCTAGAGCAGTGGAGGTGGCAATGTTGTAAAGTTTATTGTCTGCAGAAGAGATGAAGCTGCATCTTGAAATCCTGACTCTTCATCTGTGAGCACAGTGTCAAAACATTCATGCTCTCCTTGGCTGTAGTATAGCTGAGCTCAGGTTGTGGGGAGCTTAGATTAAAATGGACTTTCAGGAAAGAAACAAAAAGCAAGAGCAATGCAGGTGGCACCGTTGCAGCCCTTATGGTCTGCAGAAGAGCCCAAACAGCACTTTGAAATAATGGCTCCTCATCTGTGAGAGCAGAGTCAAAACATTCATGCTCTACTCAACTTCAGGATAGCCGAGCTCAGGTGCTGGAGAGGCTGTATAAAAACTGATTTTCAGGAGAGAAACAAGGAGCGAGAGCAATGCAGGCAGCACCGTAGCAAATCTTACTGTCTGTAGAAGAGGCCAAGAAGCATCTTTAAATCCTAGCTCCTCATGTGTGAGAGAAGTGTCAAAGCAGTCATTCTCTAGTCGCCCGAGAATGCCCATCTCAGGTGCTGGGGAGGTTGGGTTCAAACGGACTTTCAGGAAAGAAACAAGGAATGAGAAAAATGTAGGTAGGACCATTGCAAAGCGTACTGTCTGTAGAAGAGGCCAAGCAGAAACTTGAAATGCTGGCTCTTCAACTGTGAGAACAGAGTCAAAACATTCGTACTCTACTTTGCCTCAGGATAACTGAGCTCAGGCACTGGAGAGGTCACATTCAACTGTATTTTCAGGAAAGAAACAAGGAGAGAGAGCAATGCAGGCAGCACCACTGCAAAACTTCCTGTCTGCAGAAGAGACCAAGCAGCACCTTGAAATGCTAGCTCTTCCTCTGTGACAGCAGAGTCAAAACATTCGTGCTCTACTCAGCCACACGTAGCTGAGCTCAGGCGTTGGAGATGTTGGATTCAAATGGACTTCCAAGAGAGAATCAAGGAGCTAGAGCAATGCAAGTGACACCTTTGCAAAACTTACTGTCTGCAGAAGAGGCCAAGCAGGGTCTTAAAATCCTGGCTCTTCATCTGTGAGAGCAGATGTAGGGTGAGACCCTGAGGATAAAAGTCTGAGCACTGTCTGGGACTCTTGGGGTATAAACCTTAGGGGAGGAGACATAGAGGTGAGAGGCTGCAGACTCTTGAGATGCAGTGGCTGTGATGGATACCAGACAGAGTGTGTCTAAGATTAGGGAACAAGCAGCGCTCAGCAGAGGCTTGCAGGCCATGTGGATAGGGGCTTTCCGGAGGGGCTTTCCAAAGGGGCTTTTCAGAGGGGATTTCCAGTTGCAAGGAGGGACCTGCTGGTTGTGGGGCATTCCAGAGGGCGTTTTGTTCTGGCTGGGAGCCAATCAGAAACTGTTGCATGGGTAGTATGGATTTGAAACAACCAATCAGCATGTTACACGTCTGTAATATAAATGTATATAAGTGTATGTGGGCTGTTCATAATCTGACACTTTTCTTGCATCAAGCTATGTACCGTCTCTCAATTGTCGCAAATTGGTGACCCACGATGTTACGGGCTTCTGAATTGCCTAGCCAAGAGACATGTGGCGTTTCCCACAGAATGTTGAATGGCCGCTGAAAGCAAGCGGGAGCCAGCTGGCCTGAAATCCCACAGGAGTAGAGAGGTGAGCTGTGGGAAATACAATGAGGAATCAAGTGTCTTCCCTAGAGAGAGATGTTTATGAACTCATGGAAGGTCTCCTTAAAAGGCATGGGAAAGAAGTTTCTGGGCATGACCTTAAAGCAATGCTTAAGTGGGTGCAAGTAAAATTACCCATGGTGACTGCATCTGACATTTTTATGCAGGAACTTTAGGATGATGTTGGGATAAAATTATGGGACTCTGCAATGAAAGGGAATGTTGAATCCTAATGTGTGCTCCTATTGTGGAGGGTTATTTTTGAAACTCTGAAAATGTGGGAAGGAGGGTCAGAAGATGGAGAAGGGGAACTACATGCTCCCCTGGCTCCTCCTTTGCCATTCCCCAAGTTGCTGCATCTTGGATCTCTGGGTGTGAATGCTGCAGGGCATCTGCTGGAAAAGTGCACTTTCGACCCAGGACTGATAGACCCTGAAAAAGAACCTGATTTGTATCTTCCTGATCTGCATGATGTGTATGCTAACATAAAATGGCAAGCTTTAAAGGACAGGGTGGGGATCGCTCACCTCTCATGGCTCACAGCCGGATGCCTCCCGTGGGTGCATTGGGCTGCTGGATGGGCTGGTGGGCATACTGCCTGGTTACCCAGAGTGCAGCAGGCAGGCGGCAGCAGGCAACAGTCAGCACCGAGCTGCCGGCTCTCTCCTGGCCTGCCGGCACAGCAGGGGCCGGACCCAGTCTGCTGTGCAGCCCAGAATGCGAGTGTAAGATGCTTCCCCCGGCAGCGGTGAACTGGGCACAGGTGTTGGCGGCAGCAGCAGCCCCTGTGTGGATGTGGCTCTGGAGCTGGCACTTTTTGCCCTCCAGGATTTAGTTAAGGAGTGTCGTGGTCTGAGGCTCTCAAAACTCACGTAATTGCTCTCACTCACTTCCCCCTCTTTCTTCCCCAGTCCCGGGGAAATGGGAAGGAGAATCAAAAGAATGCAACTCCCACAGG
>JASSUY010022900.1:0-13510 GCA_032466535.1 Forpus xanthops
GGTGGCATGGTTTAGTGTGAGGTGTCCCTGCCCATGGCAGGGGGGTTGGAACTTGATGATCTTAAGGTCCTTTCCAATCCTAACTATTCTATGATTCTATAAGAACATCTTAATCAATATAGTCTGCATTATTTTTCAGTTTCCTTCAACAACTGACTTATTTTATGGACATTTATTTATGTTAAAGATACTTATTCAGCCAGTTGATCATATCTTTTCTTCCTTCCTCAATATAAGGTTTATCTTGAGGATTGATATCTTCTCTTTTGCGATGTACAAACCCATGCGTCTGTCCAGGGTAAATTTTAACTTCATAATCAACTTTACAGTTTTGTTTAAGCTTCTGCTCCAGTACGGCGATCTGTAACACAGAACGTTTCATGTTGGTTGAGTACACTGTTAACCTGATATGTACTTACACTCTTTAAATTGCCCTGTTTTTTCACTTTTCTGGGAGACAGTGTGTTCTTGCCATTGTTTTCCCTTGTAATGATTTTATACCCAAATCCGTTTCTGTTACTACACTTTCTTTACGTAACTAGGCTTTTTTACTCGAGTAAAATAAGAGCACGTGACTATAAAAAACTGAAAAAGTATATGAGCGACTGCAATAACACCTGTTGCTCAATGTCATGAGAAGGTTAGCATGTAGTGATCACTGTACAATAGTGATACTGTACTGCTGATAGACCATGCCAAACAAAACAGTACAAGAAACTGGATTGATTTGAAATTGGGGAAGGAGATGCACAGATACAGAATCAGCAGTTCAAAGCAACTGCAAGTCTTGGCAGGAAAACTAAAGCCAACATCACTCAATGATTTTCCTATTTGATCCCCTTGCTGGACAATCATCTTCCTCTGGCCATTCTCCTCCTGAGCTTCCCTGGATGACTATTGCCAAAAGTACCACAAAGGAGCAGCTCTGCACAACAGCCAGGGAAGGAAAAGGGTAGTCATGGGGTCTTTTAAATTCTCCTACATCTATTGATTCCAGCAGCAGAGACAGGGATTTTCTGCTGATTTTGTGCACCATCAGTATGATTAAAGAGGATTTCCTATCTTAAATCTGACAGAAGTATTCATCTGGATTCTTGCCCTTTTCCTCCTAGGAGCATTCGTATATAAATCATCTATATTTTGCAACAGAAACATAAAACATTTTTTAGTGTCACTTAAAAACTTTTTGATTTGGGGATGAACATAAATTTGTGTAGAATTATAATAGTGAAAGAAGAAGAAAATGCAAATTACGTTTCAATTTCTTTTAATTAAACATCAAATTACAAAACAAGCATGAAAAACATTAGAAGACATTAAATGTCTCTGGTAGGAAACTCACCTGCTGCAATGGGATGAACTCATCCTTTTCACCAAAAATGAAGAAGATGGGATGAAGAAAACTGGATATGTCCGCAAAGAACTTTATCACTCCTAGGGAAGAAGGAGAGGCATATACAGTGAGTCATGCTACTTAGAGTAGTTAAATCACTACCAAAGCTATGCAGTTGGAATAAAAGACATTCTGTTCAGTAAAAGCTGATCAGTTTGTAATGGAATTAAATATGCTTTCTTTTAAAGTGAGTTTTGTTGTGAGAACTTTCTGTGATTTAGGATGCCATTAAAAATAGAAAGACCAGCTCTGTCTGAAAAAGTCATGGGAGGATGTGGTTTTCCTTGGACATTTGCTTCTGACCATTGCCAGAGACAGGGTCCCGTGAAAGATGGACAATTGAGAGCTGCTGGCCTATAGCCTGGCATGGCCATTTTTAATTGTAAATATTCATCATTCCAAATACATGGTTAGGATTTCAGTGTACATATATTTATACTGATATAAATTCATAACAAATTGATATTGTAAGTGTAGCTATTCAAATATATTTGACATAACAATAAAAATAATTAGCTGCCACCCTGGCCACACTTTTCATTATTGAAATTATTACAAAAGACAAGCAAAAAATTAGCAAATAGCATTGCTGAATTGACTCAGCTGATCAGCACATCAGTGCAGAAAATTAGTCCCCATAAACTTTGTAGAAAAATACCTTCAACTTCCTTTCACCTCAAATGAATACTAATTGCTCTGGGTTATAGAGAAGTACAGAGGTTTATAACAAAAATATTAAAGGTAGCACAAATGCATTAAGAATGGAAGCATGAGAGTGTGAAAACACTGAGTTAAAAGTGGTTCATATTAGTAACAATGGACTACTGTTAGCAGTAGCATTGAGGAGTAAGTTGTTCGTATTATGACCTGAAAGGCTGCAGCCTGTGCAGCCCCCAGCCCCTATGTCTCATCAGGAAAAGACCCTGCACTCTAACAGGAGGACAGCAAAAAGGTTGCTGCATATCACTACTGCCTCTATTAGCCCAACAGGGAACAGAGTACAGACTTGTGCATTGAATATGTTTTCCAAACAATGAAAAAAAGATGGTGGGCAGCAACCATCCTGACATGTGGACTGAAGTAGAGAAAAATGCTGTGGCAAAGATGCTCCTCTTAGTAACTGCTGGCTCCTAAACGATAAAAAAGATGTGCCCAGTAACTATTTTGTTATCACCAGCCAAGAGTAACCTCAGACATAATGAGGTCATGGCGTTTGTCGTTCCTTGTAAGCTATGCTGCAAGGAAGCAATCCTAGCCATGCCAATTAAATACTTAGATCTTGCTTCTTATGATTAAGTACAAAAATACAAGTGTGCAAAATCAAATCACTTAAAGATTTTGTGTAATAAATTTACCTTCTTCCATAAGATGTGGCACTGAATTTTGTTACAGCAGTAGTCCTACAGAATAGTATTGGTCATGTCTGCTGAGAATAGGTATTTAAGACTCACCATAGAGTGACACCCCAGCCTGTAAATGAGGATTTTTCAGCATCAGATGTTGTACTGCTGCTCCACCCCAGCAAAACCCAACGACACCGATCTTCTTTGCACCACATTGTTCCTTTAGATATTTCAGGATGACATCAACTTCTCTGAGACATGTAAATGAAAGTGAATTAGAGCCCTAGTTCTATTCCCCTGTCCCCAAGGTGGCTGCTGTTCAGAGGCTGGCTAGGAATTGGTCTGCTTATAGGAGGCAGTGACTGTCTTTGCATCACTCCTGTCTTTAATCTTTCCTTCACTCATCAAACTGTCTTTATCTCAACCCACGAGTTTTCTTCCTTTGTTCCTCTTATTCTCTTCCCTTTTTTGGGGATTGGGGGTAACTGAGTGGTGGTAAAGGTGCTTAAGGTGATTTTATAAACAGCAGTTCAATTAATTTCACAAAGGGCAACACTTGTCTTACAGGCTAACATAAATAAAAGTTTAAGAGACTCACAGCCAGTCAAGAATATCCCATTATCACAAATGCAACTATAACCAAACTCTCTTATCAGGGAGACAAATACTCTATGAAATTGTGGAAGTAAGTTTGGGATTGCTGCTTCAAACTCAGCAGTAACATGCAATTGAGCTACTTGTCAGATAAAACCAGGAAAAATACAGGTAGAAGAATGGGAAAGTAGTATTTTTTAAACTACATGGAATCTGATGGGGAGCAGGACCAGTGTTCCCTAGTTAAATAGTGTTTGGTGACTGCACCCTCTCTGAAACCTATGGAAGCTGTGCCTACCTGTGGGAACTGAATCAAATTGAAGTAGAAGGAGTGAGCTACATTTTCCGGCCTTTGCTTGTTCTTTTCTTTTGAGTCATTCATCTCACTGTCTGCACAAGTAAACAGTAAGCACTTCTATTCTTGTTCAGTCTTACTTTTCTCAACAAAAGCACCCCGTCGCATAAGCATGAGCTTGACCCACAAGCTGCTTGAAATTTCTGTTTATGGACGGTATTTGACCCATTAATAATTTAAGATCTAATCCTGCATCTTTACTGAAGCAGAAATGCTACAAAAGAAGGATGTCCACTGGCTGGGAAAGGAACAGTGGTCGTACTTGTCTATTTTGCCAGCACTTCGGGTTTTCAGCCAGTCATCGAAAGTTGCCCAGTCATTAGAAAGTTTCCAAGCTTCTTGTCCCACAAAAAAATCTGGGCAGGTGGCTCTGAAAGAAGAATTAAAACACTTTATGACCATAAAGTAATACTGAGAAAGGACTGAAGAGAAATCTGTGGGTACTGTACAGCAAATTCCTTTTGTTGGGTATGCTTAGAATTTAACCTACATCAAAGCACTATACAAGCAACCCTCATTATTTTAATATGCATAATAAGAAGACTTAGCATAACTTCCAGATACATACTGTCCTGTTAGAATTCATTCATTTGACAAATTGCTAACATCAATTGAAAATCCTCAGTGGTTTCCTACCAAAATAAAACAAACAAATGAACAAACATAACCTGCTATTTTACATACATTGTACATACACCATGTATATACATGGTAAGTACATTTGGGCTAGAAGGAACACTAATCCAGTAATACAGAAAAGAGGATACCCAATATGCTTTTCACATAATTGAGTACTTGTTGTTTTCTTTGGTGCAAGCTGGTACACTTCGTCTTCACAGAATGTCTTTCAGCTTCTCTGGAATTTTTACCCAAAGGGCAAAGTTGCACAGATGCTATGTCAGGAGGAAGGAAGCAGGCTTCTTTGGGCTCACGGAGGATGAAAGATACAGAATAGGATGTTTCTCTCTTTCACCTCTCTTCTTTTATGCTTACCTACTAACTTGTTACAGTAGGACAACTCACTAGGTTAGATTTCTTACACTGTTTTAACAAAGAAGAAACTCTTTAGAGGAACATGTAAGGGAACCCCATGAAATTTTTTGTATGGTTTAAGTTAAAAAAAAAAAGAAATGGTTCAACAAACTTTCTTATTAAAAAGACAATGTGAAAACAGTAGTGTTTCTTACATGTATCCATTAGTTGCTAGCATATCAGCTATGTATCTGGTGTTCGGGAGTTCCCATCCAAATATATCATGAATCACAATCACAGCCTTGTCTGTACTGGCAGGTGGTTTGCAAACATACGCCTTGATGTGTTCGACTTGCACTTCCTCCCCACGGCCTCCATAGTCAAACTTGTCTCCAATATCACATGGGCAGGGCCTCGATTCATTAGCCATGTGTGATACTAGGGAAAAAAAACTACCCAGTTGTGAATACCACGGCACACCATACCAGAAAAGATTCAAACACAGTGATATCATAGACTGTTGAATTCCTGAATCACTGCAGTAATACTGTGAACATGCTGATTACTGTTAGATATAAAATGCTGCATTAGTCAATAAGCCCACTGGTTTGTTTTATTTATAAATAATAAACTTATTAGTTACTTATCATGTTATGAACTTTTCAGTGGGGTACAGAACTGGGTACATAATCAGGATCTCCATGCCTTACAGTAAGTAATACAGTAAAAATAAAGTTATGACCAACCAGCCAGGCAACCGTCAAGAGATTAAATAGCAATTAAGCCAGTTCTTTCAATCTTCGTCATGTGTACATCCATGTCAGGAATGCATAACTGTCTTTAGTATAGAATGTAAAAGCTTAATATAAAACATAGCATTTTGAAGAAAAGCAAACAAACAAGCATAACCCAACCAACCAAAAAAAAAAAAAAACAAACCACAGCTACTGTGTAGAAAGATAAAAATGACACTTAACATGATATTTTCCTCCAGAGACTTTAAATATCCCATAGCTGACTTTTAGTGTCAAGAAATCATTTCTCTAAACCAGCTTTAGCCTCAGACATTGCAGGCCTTTAAAGAAGCATACTTGAAGAAGGCACCAAGAAAAATATAACAATGAAAGACAGAATATAAAATCATATTTATTTAATATTAAATAAGGAATGCATTCAAACTCCAAGATAGGAAAAAAGAAAACTGATCATAAGGAAAAAATCCTTGAGCCGAATGTTTTGCCAACGTGGTAACAATGTGGTCTGGTTAATTTTTTACAAGCTACAGCTGAAGTGAAAATAAACAAATAGCTCATGAACATCATAAAATGCCAACAGAGTCTAACACAGGTTTATGTAGCTTCTTGATCTCAAGTTAATGATTTATACCATCGATCTTAAGTTTACCAACTGGGTGAACTGACTTTATATTGCTGCAAAATGTCCTGAATAACTTATTTGAGTATGGACAGAGCAGCTCCAAATTATTAAAGAACTTGGAGAGAATTTAGGTAAAGCTTTACCTAAATTCTCCAAGCATAAATTGTGTGTACTATCTAAGAAAACTTTGCTAGTACAGAAACAAGGATGCTCAAACTTGACTATGCCAAATATACTCCTGGAGAGAAATGGGAAAACACAGGTTACTGAACAGTCCCTGAACTAGCAGGATGTAAGCAGCTGCAGCACCAAAGGGACAGCTTTAGGATCTGCACAGATTTCCAGGGACCAAGGTGCTCTGCATTTTCAGACTTGAAACTTCAGAATATCCCAAAGAGTATTAGCGGGGATAGGGCTACAGACTTAATTTTCACAGATCAATTCAAGACAAGTTCTATCTTATTTGAAAGCTCTGCCAACTCGGGGCACACATTTACACTAATCCTCTAGTTCTCTTTTAAATAAGCCACACTCATGCATAGGTAGGGTTTTTCACATATTGTAGTCTCACACATAGGACTTCGAGTTTAAAATTAGTTTATCAGGAAAAACTAAATAGATGAGCATGTAAGACAAAATACAGTTTAAATATATAACAGGAAGGTGTTGATAATTTTCCATTCACAAACTATTTCCTTTCGGTTAGACTAAACTCAGAAAATATAACAAAACTAGCAATTGAGTATTAAAGAAATACGTATTTTAGAAGTGCAGAAGCACAAACACAATGCCCTTACCAGTCAGTGTGTCCTTAAAGGCTTCAATTGAAGCATTTTACATTATCTGATAAAAAGTAAAGCATCATGTGAAACATGACATATTTAAAGATGCAGATGTAGCAGCTGAGTTAAAAAACTCCAGATGCAAACCTGTGAGGGGTGGTGTTTGCTCTTAATGGTTTATAAGCCATGAAGACTTGAAAACTTTGTAGAGCAGTTAAAATGTTTCCCTATTTCTACATTTGTTGCAGCATGCATTCCATAGTTTCCTTTTCTAAGATGTCAGTGGCACATCCTTTAACAATTACATCCCACACACACCCACCCCCATCAAAGCGATTCTTTTAGGAGGATGTGTAAACCCACAGCCTTGCATTCCACACCTCCACCTAAAAGCACTTGAGCATTTATTCGGAGAACAAACAGTAACTTTGGTTTTCAGGAGCTGGAACCTACAAACAGAAAAATTACACAGATCCTGCTGTGTAAGTACTTCACTTTTAACAGACCTTCCTGAGTCCTCCCCCGTGAGAGGTTTTCCTCATCTCAGGAAGGAAAAAGGTTTCTGAGCCATCATCTCAGACAATCAGGGAAGAAAGTAGCCTCCTGATAGCATTTAAATGAGCAGGGACTCTTTAAAAACGCACGTAGACAAAATGGAAGTCCCCCGAGCACGCTGATTAAGGCTTCAGAACGCGCTTGTTTACACTTCTCAGCACAAAAAGCTGCGAAGGTTTCCTAACAAGCCGAACACCACACACGTACCTGTAACACAGCAAGCGTGCGAGGCAACAGACGCAGGTCGCAAGAGCTCAGTGCGAACGGTCAGCGCTGCGCGTGATCCTGGGAGAGACAGCGCTTGCTTAGAAAACGAGTGCAGGGACCGGGTTTCTCCAAATAAGAGTTATGTAAGGTTCCTGCTTTTATCATTGCCTAACTCAGAGTCACAAACTCAAGTGCCCCTTTACATTAACATTAAACTTTAAATACTGGATAACTTTTAATTTGGTTTCCTGTGGTTTTATGTTCCTTGATAGGAAATCCATGCAGTTTATTTTTTACTTAGAGGTCAGAAAGTACAACACACACTCTCTATGCAGTTGGCTGCACTTTGTACTACTTCAAACAAGAGCTCCACCTGGTTTTTTGCTTTATGCTTAGTCATGGTATTAGCGCTACAGCGCACATGGGTTAAGCATTTCTGAATGACTGCTGTTCCCTAAATATGCAAACTGATCATCTTCCTACACATTAGCTACCATTAGCTAATGGAACTTCATTAATGTGGAGTTGTCCAGCTTTTACAGGGGTAATTAAGGCACAATAAGCTTACAGATGTATACAGTCTTCTCCAGGAAAAATGTGTTACCAAACCTGTAATCACCCATGCTATAGCTGGAGCAATATCTTACATGGAGGGTTGGGAAAAAGCAAAAGAATTAAAATCCCATTGACACAGAGATGTTTAATTAGTACTGTTGGTTATTTTTACAAGAGACACACCACAATGTATATTTCTCTGACAGTATCTTTGAGAGATTAGTAAAATTAAAACTTTCCTAAATTACATTTTCTCGCCATTAAATCACATTGCAGTCTTTATCAGTAGCACTGAGAGGTGAAAAGGAACATACATTCTTTTTTTCTTACAACTTAGGAAGTACCGGCAGCCACTGCAGATATTAGGTAACCGGTTTCAAACTAATGAACACAAACCTTTCTCCTCATGAGGCATAATTAAACTGTAGAAGCCACTGTCATAAGATGCACTAGAGGTCAGCTTCTCAAACAGGTTCAGAAAGTGACTGGCAGTGGCCACTGGACCAGACTGGTCCATCAGTGGCCATTCCACACACTGCTCCAGTGCCCACATCCTGCTCAAGAAAGTAATCTGAGAAAGCAGCACCCAATCTGAATAATCTTAGCCATAAAACAAGATATGCTCACTTATGTCATCTGTCAAAAAGGATTAGTCTCTCAAAGTAAGCTTCACCAAACAATGCATTCGTGTCCCTAAAGTTTGGACTTGTGATTTATGTACTGCTTAGATGGATAATGGCCGTAATAAACAAATAGATTAATTTACCACTGGACTAATTTATTTCAAGCATTAAGAAAAATCTCAAGGAAGTGGAGAATATTTCACAGCACATTAAAACATGACACTGCCAGGTGAAATCTGAGACTTCTTCAAAAGAACATAATAGGGAAGTATCAATTAGAATCTAACAACAAAACACATCTACAATATTCTGTTTGCTTATTTCTTTCATTTCTGTTTCAACAAACTCTCCCCCAGTTTTATAAAGTCTTATCAAAAACCTCCACAGTGTAGTACATAATTGCATCACAAATCAAGTTGCTTGCTCTTCTTTCAAATGTATTTATTCAGCCAGTTGATAATATCTTTTCTTCCTTCCTCAATATAAGGCTTATCTTGAGGATTGATATCTTCTGTTCTGCGATGGACAAACCCATGAGTTTGTCCAGGATACACTCTTATTTCATAATCAACTTTGTAATTTTTCTTTAGCTTCTGCTCTAGCAGGGTGAGATGTAATGGAGAGCATAGTAGTAGTTATATTAATATAGCTATATTCCATGCTGCTTCTATTTCTTAATTTATCATTCAGGCAGGACACTAATAACCAAGCTCCATATAGGCAAAGCAAAAAGTAAAATTATACAAAGAAAAACCACCTTTGCAGTAAGGTTCTAGGAAATCTGTTAGAATCTAAAGGCAGGTCCAACAATCTGCAAAGATACGGATATAAAAGTATTTCCTACATGTGAAATATATGACAATGCTAAATATACTACATCTGAATGAAATCCTTCTAACAGACACCTATGGATGCAACTTGAGGTATCCAACATAGTTTATGGGTTTCTAGGACAAATGGAAAACACCATCATACAGCAAATGATAGCTCCCTGAGTAGAGTAGTCCAAAACACCAGTGGGATTTTGATAAAACCTCGTTACCTGGGTTACTAGTCATACTTCCACTAAAGAAAGAGAATTAAGTAAAATATATCTAATTTTAATTCTTTGCCTAGGTTACCTTAGCCTTTCTATGTCTATCACGATATTTCTCATTATTTTTTGAGCTCCAAGCACTACTATGAGGTCGAGTTTTGACTCCAAATTTGGGATGAAAATTTAAACTTGCAGAAATGAAAGAAGGCAGAGGTTATTAGCACACTTGATGAAGGGGAATTAAGTCAGCAAAAATGAAAAACATAGCAATCAGGAGATTGGATGTGTCATCAGAATCCTTCATTAGTCCTAAAAAACATGACCGAAAAAAAACCCGTTCAATTGACTTTTAAGGACAAATCTAGATTCAAACACAGCACTTGGCTTCTGCAATGAAAAATTTCACATTGCATGCAACATGTAGCTACATATACTACCTTTACTTTCCAGCTACTGTAAACATGGCTCCTAGAAGAATACCTTCCTAGATTAAAACTTTATTTAAACCAGTTTCTTAAGATATACACTGAATACCTGAATTTATAGACTTAAAAGATGCCTTCTCTGCATGCAAGGTTGAATTCTTTTGACCTGACTAGAAAAGTCAATGCTTTAGTGAGTAGTCCAAAATTTACTTTCAGAGAATATACACAAAGGGCAGCTTAGGTATTCCAGTTTCTTAAGCATAGCATAAAAGGAAAGCTAGTGTTAAAATAAGCACAATCTAACTTTACAGGGTAGCTAGACAAAAAAAAAGAACATCTCTGCTCTTGGGTGAAGCACGAAGAGCAGTAGTAAACAGGAAAAGGGAGCTAAATTGAGAAGGTGACCAAAGTACAACATATCTGTCTGTCCAGACCTGAAATAAAGACATAGCTGCTATGATCCATTCTGAAACTAGGAACAAAATACCCTCATCACATCTTCTTTGCACAATATCCTTCCTACTCTGCTGAAAATATCTCTTCATCAGCTGACAGCCAGATTTGAAGAAACAATGCTAGATCAAGAACTTAAGCTACACTACATACATATGCATGTGCACCTGTTTGTAACTTATCATTGTATTTATTTATTTCATTTATTGTATTTAGCCACCACAGAGAGCTACATCAGCCATTAATTCAGGGTATGTCAGCATCAGGTGATATACAGCAATACCACCTCAGCAAAAACCAACAACCCCTAATTTCTTAGCACAACACTGCTCCTTTAGATATTTCAGGACTGCATCAGTTCCTCTGAAACATATAAGCAAATGCAAATTAAGCATCCATAGTAAAATCAGCATTCAAAAGCATGAAAATGCTGAGGTGCATATTACTGTCCCCCACACCATGCTGCTACTATGTTTTCTTTCACATACTTTAAATAAATTATCATTAATTATAATATCAATATTAATTATAGTATATTATTAATATTAATTATTTCAGGCATATATTAGGGGTTGCTAATCTGAAATCATCAGAAAGAGAAACAAAAAAAGTAACTGAATGGAATCAAATAAAACCACAACACGAATAACACACACTGAAGGAAAAAAAAGATGTAAAGTAGATGATTGATTAAGCACCTACCTATGAGTTCAAAAAGCTTAAAATTCTCTGAGAAGATGGATACATTTTTTGCTTTGTGAATGTAAATAGAAAAAGTAATGAAAAGCTTTATAGAGAACTCTATTCACTAGACAAAATACTGACAATAACTCTAATTTACTGTGTCACAGAGGTTTGCTGCAGAAAAGCCAGTGTAGCAAAAATAGTAGATACTTTCAGAATTAATAATATATCTTGAAATATACCTTGCCCAGATGCTGTGTTCTGAAAACACCTATTTACCCCTGAAGCAAGTGTTATGATGCAGAGGCAGTGAAAAGAAAGTATTGATGGAAGAGAGGTTGTAGTTAAGTTTTTTATGTCACCTCAAGACTGTATTTTCAGTCCCCGTTTCTTGCCCCCTGGGGTACTCAAGCTATATATGTCCTCAATACATCAGCTTCGCAAATGCCACATGATCCTCCAGCACCACACAGAAGCAAATTAAGTGCCAAAAGAATCTGTCTCCACTGGAGCTGACACTTGAAACACGTGAAGCATCTGTAAGAAACGTGAGGCAGAGCCCAGCCCTTCCTTCCCACTGCCCCACAGAAGGGACAGACTCTAAACTAAAATGTTTCCACAATAACTGACCCCTCTGAGACAGGAGCTCTGTGGAAATGATTCAGTTATGTCTCCCATAACTTTCTCACCAAATACCTAAACCCAGCAACCTTCAACGTAGCTCCTCCCAACAATTCAAGAAGGATATTTGCCCTACCAGGAAGTTAATTCATTTGATCTCTAATTAGTGAGCCCTTCTCGGCATTGTCTTGCCAATATCTTCCTTCTGTGTTACTCAGGCAGCACAGCACCTCTGCTAGTGACAGGTCTCTGCTGGCAAATGCTCAGGCAGTGCTGCACATATGAGGGGAAATCATGATACTCCTCTTGGTGCCACCAGCCCTCACTGTGCCCTGACAACAGATGACAATATCCAAGACCAGACTGGACAGGGCTTTGAGCAACCTGGTCTAGTGGGAGGTGTCCCTAGTGGAAGGGATTTGGAACTAGATGAGCTTTAAGGCCTCTTCCAATCCAAACCATTCTATGATGGTTCAGCCATCAGCTACCTGGGGCCAGTTACACCATGTTGGGCAAGTACTACAGTGCAGTCAAAAACTCATCTACTTTCTATGCAGTATCTTTAAGTATCAGCCTGTTACACTCAGTGTGATCAAGATAAGAAACAAGCTTTCTCACTGCTGTGTCACTGGTCATTTTTAAGCCAATCTTTTTGAGGCAGAGGAAGCAACTTGCAGTCTATGTTATCAACATTAGATGACAAAATTCTTCACTAAGCCACTACTGAGGGAGTTGTCCTTGAACTCTCTTCAAGGCAAAATAAAAGGCCACCAATTCCATCCTCTTCTAAGGAATCATTAAAAAATACCACCTTCACTGACAGATTAGCTGAATCCAACCTCAAACAAAATAAAGGGGAAAACAAAGCAAAAAAAAACCCCGATACCTGACAGCAGATATGATATCCATACAATGTGAAATCCAATTTCCTGACATCTTACTTGTTCATTTTCCTGGCATCTCAAGTTTTCAGCCAATCATCAGACTTGGACTGGTCATCAGAAGGCTTCCAAGCTTTTCTTCCTGCAAAAAAGTCTGGGCAGATGGTTCTGCACACACAAAAAAAAACCACACCAAACTGAATGAATTAATCAAACACCATCATTTTTTTAGCCCTTCACAGCAGGGAAAATTTCTATCCAGGCATAATTTTGATTTGATTTCTTTTTCATTACTTTCTCAGAAAGTAATGTTTTTAAATGCCATTGTTACCTATTCTACAGAAATGCCTATGAGCTTTAGAAAACTCTGATAGACACCTACATAGGCTTTTTTCAATGACTAAAGCACATAACAATCACAATTTGTGATACAAATCCGGAAAATGTGAAAATTCCTGTCCCTAGTATTTTACCAGTTCCTCCTCAGCATCCCTAAAGGCTCCTTTCAGATACTGGAAGGCTGCTATGAGGTCTCCACGCAGCCTTCTCTTCACCAGGCTGAACAGCCCCAACTCTATCATCCTATCTTCATAGGGAAGGTGCTCCAGTCCCCTGATCATCCTCGTGGCCCTCCTCTGCACTTGTTCCAACAGT
>JASSUY010022902.1:0-41399 GCA_032466535.1 Forpus xanthops
GGATTTAAAACATCCAACCATTTTTGAAAATCAATTGGCACAAGAATTAGAATCCTGGGAAGCACCCACCCAGAGAGGCACTTTACTACAATATGTTGACGACCTGTTGATTGCTGTCAAAACTGAGAAAGAGTGTGTTCAATGGACTGTAGAATGAGAAAGTTGGTGGTATTCAGCTTGGAGAAGGGAAGGCTACGTGGAGACCTCATAGCAGCCTCCTAATATCTGAAGGGGGCCTTAGGAATGTTGGGGAGGGTCTCTTCATGAGGGACTGTAGTGAAAGGACAAGAGGTAATGGGTTCAAACTTAAACAGGGGAAGTTTTGATTGGATCTGAGGAAGAAATTCTTTACTGTAAGGTTGGTGAGGCACTGGAATGGGTTGCCCAAAGAAGTTGTGAATGTTCCATCGTTGGGTGTGTTCAAGACCCAGTTGGACATAGCCTTGCGTGACATGGTTTAGTGGGAGGTGTTCCTGCCCATGGCAGGGGAGTTGGAACTAAATCATCTTCAGGTCCTTTCCAACCCTAACTGTTCTATGATTCTATGATTCTGTAATTTAGACTTGTATAATAATAGGTGTAGAAGCATAGAATCAAAGTCTATATCTGAGACTGATATAAGATGTTACTAGTGTCTTAAACAAGAGTGTTGATCTGGACTCAGCTACCTAAATCATGAAAGAGACTAGGTATTCCTTTAACTGACCTCCTTTCATGGGTTCAGCAGTAGCAGCCATTTTTCTCCTTCTTGGTAGCTGGTACAGTGCTGTGTTTTTGACTTTTGGCCTGGGAACAGTGCTGATATTACCAATGGTTTTGGCTACTGCTTAGTAATATTTGTTCTGACCAAGGACTTTCTGAGCCTCATGCTCTGCCAGGGAGGAGGGGAAGCTGAGAGTAAGCAGAAAAAGGACACCTGACCCGAAATGACCAAAGAGGTATTCCAAACCACAACAGTTCTTTTTGGAGCCCAATATGGGGCTCAGAGGGTTGAGATAATAACAGGATTAATAGTCAATAACTCAGTTGCAAAAGAATTTGCAATAGGACAAGAAAAAGGGGGATTGAAGAATGGTGTTGACTGAAGAGCAGGGTTGTTTAAGAAATGGGGTTGATTGAAGAATAGGGTTGTAAATAAGTAACCTCAAGAATGTTAGGCTTTGTTAGCAGCTACAGAGAAAAGGAAATTACTAAGATAAGCTTTGCCAGAACCACCTGGCAGTTACTGATATGACAATGATCCTGAAACAAAATGATGAAGAAATAACCACAAGGGGTCCAAAAGCCCACTACAAGTTTTTTGTGTGCATACAGGAGGCATTCTCTAAAAGTATGATGTAATGTATGTAATCTAATCAATAAGTATGTTTAACAACAATATAATCACAGCCTGATTGATGTTTGGTAGAGACGCTTGGAGGAGTGATCCCCTGTGTCTCCCAGCACCACAATAAAGAATACCTGCTTGTCAACTTCAAACTTTGTTGGTGAGATCCTGGAGATTTCTCCAAATCAATGGAAATGGGGAAATTGCTTTTGTTGATTTCTGGATTTATAAATTCTTTTTAAAAGTGGCAGAAAGCAACTTATTTATTAGACACAGTCATGATATATTTTCTATTGCTACTTAGAAAATAATTACATATGCTAAACCTTTATGTTTGCATATTGTCCTTTTGGCTTCCATCCAGACCTATGGAAAAGATTTATGGTTCAAAAGTATAAGTAATCTTATATGGTGCCAATATAATAAGGTTAAGAAAACACCTGCAATCACATTAATGAAATTACAGAATAACACATCCATTTTCTGAAATCAAAAAAAAAAAAAAAAAGAAAAAAGTAAAAGTTACAAAATATCCATCAACTAAAAGGTCGTTCTGATTTTAGTTCATTCACTATTCCTCAGGCAATAAAATTCCATTATAATAATGTACTTCATTTATGTATTTTAGCATTTCTGGTTCTGTATTTAGCAGTTCATTTAGAAATTAACTTGAATCAACCTTCAACTTTTCATGAAGTACTGAAAAAAACAGACTATTGAGCAATTTCCAAGCAAGGTCAAGATATATTATGTTCCTAAACCCCCTCTATAATTTTGGTGTTGACCAGATTGGTGGCAGGGCTGCTTAGAGTCTTACCACGTCAAGACATCAGAACAGGGAGAATCTGTCATTTTCATATTTTTACCTGTGAATCTTTCCTCAAATTCAGAAATCTTTTTGTAAAAGAAATATTCTTTAAAAATTAAAGTGCTAGACTAACAAGGCTGTCTTGCAATAAGCATATTTGGTTTTAGAAAACATGTGAAACACTTAGGTGGTACTTAACAGTTATGATCAAAGGAGATCTCTACTCCAAAGTGCTGAAGATCTAAAGCTCATTGGAAACAGTGCAAAAAAATCTCAACAAACCTGTAGACAGTGGAACAAAACCCTCATCTAAACTAGACTGTAAAACACAGAAATTTGTGTGATATGTTGAAAAAAGTAAGTTTTATAAAACAGCATGCATCTTACAGCCTACAAATATAGTCCTCTAATGTTTTCATCCTTGTAATGAAAATAAGATGATAAGATGGACTGCAAGGAAACACATTATATAAGGAAGTAAGCAGAGCCAATGAGCAGATTGAGCCAAAATGATAGATATCTTGACAGTAGATTACAAAATATATACAAAGGTGCCAAAAGGCACACATTGCTCCTGAAGATGAAAGCAAAGCTAATAGTGACACAATAGCAAATCTTATGCCAAAAAAGCATATCAAACATATCAAATATTGTTACAAAAGTTGTAAAGGAACAAGCAATGACACAGTAAGCTACTTCAGGGCTTTGATAAACAGCAGTTTTCACAGGAGTATAAATATTTTGAAAACTATATATTAAATATTAATTTCTTTTAGCTAAGTTATAATACACATACTGGAATGCTATTGCACATGATGCTTAGGGAGTAAAATTATGTGCTCTTAGTACTGATATATTAATCTGGCTTACATCTCCCTCTTCATGAGAGCCTAGCAGTCCAGAGAAGAAATGCCCTTGTTCTGGAAATGCCCTTATTCTGAAAAGTATTTGCTCTCTAGATCCGTAACAACCTCCTTCTCCGTGAGTATTTATGCAGGTGCAGATAGAAGATGTGGAAGACTGGAGACTGTGCCAGACTGGAAGACCCAGTCAGCCTGTATTTCATTTTAACTGGAAATAATTATCATGACTGGTTTCTATAAATGTGTTCCAATTATTATCACAGGTGCTTATAGGTGTTTACACAGTCAGTGTAGCTACTGAGTGTGCTGAGATAATGTTGAATTCGCAACAGAATTCATAGCATCTAAATTGCTATTATTTAATTATTATTTGTTACAGGATGCTTGTTCAAGAAATTCTATATACATTGTAAGATTTGTACAGACAACCAGAATCTTCAAAAACTCCTATGAATTGAATGTTAATTTGAGGCCGTAGCTTTTACATTTTTCTTCCCAACTTGTTTCTTTTTTTTTTTTTTTTTTTGGTGTGGTGTGGTTTTTTGGTTTTTTTTTGTTTTGCTGGTTTTTAAGACATAGGTTTTTCGTATGGGAAGAAAAATACTGGTAACAATCAAAATAAAAACTAAACAACAAAATGTAACAGTTCTCTAAAAAGACCTAAAAATGGCTAACCCACGGAGAACAGAACCTAATTGATTGTAATGCATAAATTTGGGGAGAATTTTAGCAAAACCTCCCGTAAAACAAAGATGAAATAATTTACAGTATCAGCATGTATAAAAATATCCTGCAGCCATCACCAGTTGCAATTTCCAAATCTGTAAAACACATAACAAATATATCAACATTAAGCAACATAACCATTCAATAAGACCTCTCATTTCTTGAAGTCTTAGCTGCACTTGAGTCAGCAGGTTACCAGTTCTGCATAGACTAGGATGAAATGAGAAGCTTAGTTTTCTTTGACATCTCTTTCAAAATCTCTTTTATGATTTCTTAAAATAACAAATATTAAAATAATTAGCACTTCTACTGTTAGTGTTTACTTTCCTGTTTAAGGCATAACAAATGAAGAAGAGGGATGGCTGAAAAGTCATTCCTTTATCCTGGAGTTAGCCCAGACCATCTGGCACCACACCAAGACTCTCCTCTTTCAAGGCACTTAAATGGCAGCAAGTGAGCAGGGAAGCAGGGAAAAAAGAGTACAGAAGACTCATGGAAACAGCAAATGCAATGAGACTTAGAACACAGTGAATTATTAGTTGTAAATTAATCTTATCCGAAGGTCAGAGCAATCCTATATTTCATAGATCATGTGAAAATCAATTCCTGATTCCGTCAATTTGTTAAGTATTCACTGAATGAGTCAAATCATTTATTTTCTCTTAATGCAATTTCATCTTTTTGACTTCTTCTTACATGCGGGGTCTGACCTGGACAGAAAAAGTGCTTCATCAGAGACAGATTGACTGTTCATACAAGCAATCTGTCTTTGGCCATAGGTAGCTACCTCTGCTGTCAAAGACATTAGGCATAAACTTGTGCGAAAGAGCTGCCTGTTCTTAGTTTGTACTATGTTTACAAATGAAGAAGAAAAATATGAATAAAAAATTTCTCCATAATTCAAAGGGATACTTGCAATAGTATGCTTTTGATATAGTAACAGCCTGTTTTGCTAATGGATAAAGCTTATTTGATGCAGAATCTAAGATAGGGCAGATGAAGTTGGAGAGTGGGAAGGAAAGGAAGTATGCCCAGTTATAAAATGAGTGGAATAGGACCCAAGATGACTGCTTTCAACCTTTGTCACCTTTATAGGTTTTCTCTTTTTTTTCTTTTTTTTTTGTATATGTGATTGAGATCAAGGAAAGCATTTAAGGACTGTACTGAATCTACATATGCAGACTTGACTCTGTTTCATGTAAGTTTCTGCACAATAATTGATTAGATTGCATCTTTTACCAAATATAAGGACTACACAGATTGCATGAATAGCATTAACAGTCAAAAGCTATCAGGGGAATGTTAGGTTAGATATAAGGAAGAAGTTCTTTACTGTGGGGGTGGTGAGGCACTGGACTGTGTTGCCCAAAGAAGATGTGAATGTCCAGTCCCTGGCATTGCTCAAGGACAGGTTAGACAGAGCTTTGGGTGACATGGTTTAGTGTGAAGTGTCCCTGCCCATGGCAGTGGGTTTGGAACTAGATGGTCAAAAGGTCCTTTCCAACCCTAACTATTCTATAGTTCTGTGATTCTAATTTTCAGGCTTTTTAATGCACATATAATTTTCTCATGCAAGCATATGCATCAGAGAGAATTTCCAAATACTCACAAAAAGTGCAAGAAGAGCAATAAATCAAAAGACCAGCTCTGCAGATACCACCTGAAGTGTGACTTCTTGTATTTGCAGAGACTGTTTCAGGATGTGAAGTTGACTTCATTCAATAATTACTCTTTGCTGCACAGGACCAGAAAAAAATGATATTTACTGGCAGTAAAATCAGAAAAGTAGGGAAAAAAACAGATCCAGTAATCCCTGCTGTGCACAGTTATTTTGTTAGTTTAAGAGATGGAATTTTCCTGACAAGACAGTACAGTCTTACACATTTATGCAAGAGCCTGGGAGTAGAAATACTCCTGCAGCAAATAGATAGCAGTTGTTTTTCTTTGACAGAAATTTTTATCATTTAAACACATAGGGGAAGAAAGCCCCAAAGTCAAATAAACAACAAGTTATTTACTGTTTAGACTTATCAGTCTTTACCTGTAACATCACATGATCTAGTTTACTTCCCATTTCACAGAGTACTAATGCTTTGTGGCAGTCCAGACTGCCAGCACAGCTTTTGTGACTTCAGACTTTTTGGACACTGCCTACTAGAAGGGGGAAATGGCACCTACATATGATCAAATTTGTAATAAAAGAAAGAAACCTAGTTTCTTTTTTTTTGAAAGTATCTTACTATCTTGAAAGTATCATTAGACACAGCTTTGCATGGGGTGCTCTTTTCCTGAAATCACAGACTAAAGGTCACCACGTGAAAGACAGAACTTTTAAGTTATAGATAATTTGGAGTTTAATTACCAAAAATTATCTGAGAACTAAACTTCAGAATAAATATATTTTGACAGTCTATAAAACAAATATATTTCTGATAAGTGTATCAGTATTTTCAACTTATGATTTCTGTAAACAAATCCAACTATTCTGACCTTGTATGAAAAACACTTGTAATCAGAATTACTGAATAACTTGGCGTAGTAAATTTAAAAGACTTAGTAAAATTTTATGTCTATACCTGCATCAGCTCTGTAGATATTTTATGAGTGAAATGCATTAAGCTTTCACTCATATGAGTAAACAGCTGCTTCCTTGAGGCATCACAACATGCATCATTCTTTTATAATGTCTTCATGCAGCAGTCTGGACTTGAAATATAAAAGTTACCAATCTACTGATCTTTATAATCTATTTCCATCTCAATAATCTACATTTGTAACGTTCAACTTTCTCCTATCACTTATTTGTGACATAAATAAAAGTTATTTTTCTTTTCCAGCTGTGTCAGTAGGTAAAATGAAAAAAAAATACCTACCTGACTAAGCTCTGTTGGATCATTTGGACTATCATGATCACAACATCCTATTTTACTTTAAAAAGTGCACTCAACTTGTAAAAATAAATATTGTTTACTTCTATTCTACAACCACACTTTGAGGCATAGAGCCACTTCTGGTGGAGGAAACAAAAGAGAAGTCTTCTCTTTTGTAACTCTAAGAAAACCTTCATTGACCTTCATTAAAAATGTATTCAGTTCTCACAGAATTAATATTGCCCAAACCTAAAGTAAGGTGGCCTGCTCAAATACCTGATATTTTGACAATAGTACTTCTTTTTTAATATTTATATTTCTTAAAGAAAATTAACCATGCTTCATTCAAAGCCGCAGGCTTATATGAAGTTACTTCACACTAGTTGAAATTATTCTTTTCAAAAATTGTTTAACAAATTTTGGTGTGATAATTGAGTTTAGAGAAAACTTAATGCTTCCCAGTAGTAAGCACCATATCACTTGTCTGTAATACCCAAAAGTATAGGTAGGAATTTGATGTTACCTCTATGGATTTCTCCTGCCCTGCTCCTTCCAGCTATGGGAAATCACATAATCGCAGTTACGGGTTATGGGGAACTAGAACTGTGACATGACTTTATCACTGAGCTTCTTATGAAGTGCAAATCAGTTACAATAGAATGAGGCAAACTCCTTGGGAACTTTTCAGTGAGATATGGCCAATTCTTGTGCCAGCACAAGGCTAAGCCCCACAAAATAGGAAAAGCTCATCTGCATGGAGTGGGGATCTGGGGAGGAGGAAGGCAAGAAATTAAGATGAGTGCCAGTTTTGACCAAAAAGAAGCAATAAGAAAGTATAGACAAAACAGAGGAATAGGCAAAAGGACCACACTTCTGAATGGCAATAAACTGTTTACATCAGCTTAGTTCTATGGGCAAAAGAGCATTCCTGTGTAAGCAACAGATGGCAAATGCTCGAGGACTGCTGTTTGCTGAAGTATGACAACAGTTTATAGTCAACACTGGCTAGAAAAAGATGTATTACAAACTGTGGACCAGGTTCAATTTTCTCTTATTCCAGTACAAACATGCAAGTTCGTAAATAATAAAGCCAAATTCATGTAGAGACTAAAAGGAAGGGAAAAAAAAAAAAAGGAAAAAATTCTCTTAAAACCAAAACAAAAATGAAAAATAGAAAAGAAAGTAGACCAATAGCAATGTCTTATAGCAAAACTAAAGGAGAAATCTAGGGGCTGATACATGTAAACTGTGCCCAACTTGAAAAGATTATTCAGGTATTAATCACAAAGAACAAGAAACAGTCCAGATGGTAAAGTAAATACCTGCTGATAAACATGATTTGAAAGGTCTTCACTTTGCATTTCAGATTTCCATGCAAGCTTAGTAATAAACACATGACAAATTCTACTAATGCTTCTGGAGCACTGGTATAAAAGGCAAATATCTGGCTGCTCAGATAACTTTAGAATGAGGCCCTGGATTAAGCAACGAACTAGCATAACAAAAATTCATAAACTGCTTTCAGCTTTCCGATTTCATTGCCTCCTGATCAGTGGCAGTTCTCAGCAGAATAACAGATGGGGATTTGGGGATCTTACACATAGAACCACATGAAAAGGTCAAAATAAGAGATGTTTCAACCTGAATCCTTCTACAAAACAGTCAGATCCTTCCCCTGCAAAGCCATAACATATCCAGAGGACTTCTACCACTCCTGAGGTAAAGTTTTTTCAGGGTCTTCTTGTTGTTTTCTCTTAGCAGCAGTGGACAAGTTTTGGCTTGTTCACTGGCAGCTGTTTTGAAAGAGAAACTGAACGCATACAGAGGAATTTGTACCTGATAGGTTGAAACAGTTGAGGAGCACCACATAGTATAAGTAGTAGATCAATACACAGTTGGAGGTTTCCCAGGGGACCATTGATGGCCTCTTCTTTCAGGCACCTATGGGGGTTTTAGGCTTTGGACTCAGGACCATAAGACCCTGCTGCAAAGTCCTTTCCAGGGAGCATCCTTTCTGGCTGGTGGATTCAATTTTTATCAATGGGCTGACGTGAAATGCAATGAAAAAATCCATATTTCTTCAATAGTCTACTTAAATTAAAAATCCCAGCAGCAAGCTAGATTATTTTAGAAATGTAACACCTAAGAACTTTTTAATTTATAGAGCTTAAAAAAAACACTTACCAAAAGAAAAAAAAAATAAAATTCGTATGCAGTCAGAGAGAGATTTTAGTGAAAAATTTCTACCAAGTAGCTTATTTGCAAAGTGTTAAGCACCAAAAACTTCATCTGAGATCTGCAAAGACTTTTGGCACATCCTATTTCAGATAATGAAACTCTGTGTAACTTCTTTGAGAATACTATGTGATGCTTGATTCTGTTATCTAGCTGTTTTCAGACTATGCCAATTTACACAAAAGTTACTTTTGTGGCTTTTGTTTCCTTACACCAGCCACTCTGAGAAATTAGATTTCAGCCTAAAATTTGTTAATAAAAAACAAACATTTCCATGTAATTTTTTGTGGGAGAATCTAAAAAGTAAGAGGCTATTTTACTGTCACTTGATTGGATGAAATACTTTTATCCTGAAGAATAAGTGTTGCTGAGAATCTAATGGAAAATAATAAGAATACTGTGCTTTTTATGTAGCAAAACCAATCTTAGATCTTAAGTGTGAAATTCTTTTCAAACCTAGGACATTTCACAAATAAATGACAATTGTCTAATGTCATGTGTTCAGCAGCAGCAGTCGGTTTTCTCCTTTAAGTAGTAGCTGGTGCAGCACTGTTTTTTGATTTTGGGTTTGGGAACAGTGCTGATAACACCAGTGTTTATAGTTATGACTTAGCATATTTAAGCTGGCCAAGGACTTTCTGAGCCTCATGCTCTGCCAGGGAGAAGGGGAAGCCAGGAGGAAGCAGAGACAGGACACCTGACTGTTAACCGGAAACATATACGTTCTTGCTACTTTACTGTTAAAAAGAGCAGAATAAACTATTGAACACGTTCCAGCTGATCCAGTGTCCACTGAGTTGTTGGGCAGTGTCCAGATTACATCAATGTCTGTTGAAATAGATCTTTTGTATCCACTGGAAAATTTCAGAACTAAAGTTATATTTGTCAAGTATACTGCTGTGGCCAAGAGATCACCACAGTTATAGTTACCTACAGTCTTGTAAGAAAAAGATATTCACTGTGAGGACAGTGAGAGACTGGTACGGATTGCCCAGAGAAGTTGTGGCTGCCCCATCCCTGGAAATGTTCAAGGACATGTTGGGTGGGGCACTGAGCAACCTGATCTAGTGGAAGGTGTCCCTATCCATGGCAGGGGGTTTGAACTGGATGAGCTTTAAGATCCCTTCCAACCCAAACCATTCTATGATTCTATGTTTTTGCTGACATGAGAAGTAAATTCTACACCTCAGTCTAGGTGTGCTGAACACATATCACTCATTGCATATGGTCCTCTGAGTCCAGCCACAGCTACACAGTACATCCAGTGCATGCAAGCCAGATCACTTGTGCACACATACTGTATGTGTGATAACCACTAAACCTTTATTTTTTGTCTTTCCAAAGTGGAGAGGCCTGAGACAGAGCATCTTTGAATATGACAGCTGCTTTCTGCTAGCATCCCTTTCTTGGCTCACATCTACTTCATTTTCTTAAAACTTTCACCTAACAGCTTAAACATGGCCTTTCACACATTCACTCGGAGACAAACAAGGCACAGCCATTTTTTGTTTATAAAGTTCCAGGGTGGCAGTGACAGAAAGGTGCAAGTATCTTATTCAGGCAGATAGCTATTCAACCTGCCAGCTATTCACAATTGCACAAATGTCTCAAGAGAACACACTACTGTTTCCCCAAAGAAACTGGGTAGGTACCTGCCAGTTCTAAAAGAAATTATAAGCTTGGCAACTCAGAGGTTATAAGGTAGAACAAATTTCTCTTCCTGCTGCTTCATTATCTGTAGTCTTCTTGAGTTTTGTTCTGTCACTTAGACTCCCACTTTGAAATGCAGTAGACAAGACTGTGATAAAAAGTACATTGTGCTGAATGTCCAAAACAGGACTTTGTGAAATACACAAGAAGGAAGTATTCTGTGCATAAACCCCATCTATAACGAATTAGCACCAGAGAGATTCCTGTATTATTAAGTAAAACTTAAAAAAAAAAACAACTCAAAATGCTTTTCAATATTCAATTGTAGATTTATTGGACTATATCTCATATATGTGTGCATTATTAGTTACCATATTTCTTCATGTAGAGGAAGACAGCCTATGATAGGTCATATGAATTATGAAAAGTCAGGTCTAAAGTATTGTTTGATATTTACTAGAATCCATTATTTTCTTTCAGAAAGGAAAGGAAACTAAAACAGATCAGTTGTATTCAGTCTGTTGAGTTTATTTTCCATCCTTTTCTTATTCTGGGCCTCCAGAAATAATAAATTGGTTGCATCTTCTGACATTTTTCTGGAAGACTGATCTTCTCAGTCGCACAGATTTTACAAACATAATAGCAGCTTGCATCTATATAGCTCATTTAATCTCAAAGAATCCCAAAACCTTTTACAAATTTAATGTAATGGAATACATACTCATCCCACACTGAATATGACCACCTCCAGGACAGAGTACACTGTGTGACTAGCTAATACCAGTTTACAACAGGGAATAAGAAAAAATATTGTATCACTTAAAAAATTCAAGACAAAGTCTAACTTGGCTGCATGGTATCAGTAAAGCTATCCACTTACCTGTTTTTTGATTAATGAAAACTGAGAACTCTCCTCAGAGTCTTGGTAAAACTCCACCAGGCATTGCTCCTAAGACTGTAAAAATGTCCTCACTGGGCAGACCAGGAGCTCTTTCAGTGCTTAAATGCTTCAATGTTTTTTTTTTTTTTTTTTCTGAGACCTTTAAGTGGCTAAAGAAGTTTAAGAACAAGGGCTTTGCTCTGCCTGAAGGAGAGTTAGGGATTTCCTAAACCAAAGTAATGCTTTATTTAACAATCCAGCAGTTTTCCTTCACAGACTTAACAGTGTTCTTCATACCCATATGGGTTTTTTGTTGTGTTTTTTTTTTTTTCTTACTGTTGTCTCTGACTCCTTGAGGACAGATGTCCCAAGCTCAATTTTAAACAATTGTAACAGTGAAATCTCTCAAAGCTCACTTGGAATGAACCCCAGACCAAGTGACAACTGTTACCTACTATTTTTATTTGGTTTCCCTTCCCTCTTTTATCAAAAGGAAGAGTGAACTCATTCCTTAATGACTTTCTCCACAATATTTGAGATTTTTACAGGTCTCTATTATACCTCTCCTCATCTGTCTTTTTTTGAAAAATCATATTCTCTTTTTGATTTCTGTGATTGTTGGCACTTGTAGCTGTGGCTGCTGCATGTTCATGCTATCTTCTCCAGTTTTAACATCTTTTCTTACATGGGAAGAACTTGAATTGCACTAATTCATCAGCTTACAAAGACCACCCTGTTATACCCAGTGGCATAATAATAATTTCCACTTTATCTCTCTTTATTATTTAGCACACTTTGAATAAACTTGAGCTGTGAGAAACCTCCCAATTATGAAGACAACATAAACATTTTGAAGAACAGGTGTTATCCACTGTGATACTGCAAAGCTTCCTGCTTCAGGACGGGCATCTGTCAAGACCTACAGATCCTGGCTCATCCCACAGAGGATGCAGTGCTGCCCTGAAAATAGCCAGGAATAGCACAGCTGTGCAGAAATGGTCTGTAGTAAGACTGAGTGCTTGACAATGTGGGTTGGTAATTTCTGAATCTGTGACTGGTGCAGCTTGAGTGTGCATCAGATCCTGGAAGTCAAAAATTAGAAATGACTGTGAGCTTTTAGCTATACCACTGAGTTTTCTCCCTCTATATCTGCAAGATCTTTCCTATTTTTTCTCTTTTTCGCAAGAACACATTTTTCACAGACTCATAATCATTTTTGGTAACAGTATTTATCACTTTCCAAAACAAAGGGATCACAGAGTACCTCAGGCATGTTTCCACCAAAGCAGTACAAATAGACACTATCATTTGTCTGATGATATGTTATTTCTCTGTATATTCAAAATCAGTTACACCATTTCCTTCCTTTCCTGCAACATGCTTCCACTTTTCCTCTGCCTTACTGCATTTTATACTTGTAACTTGATGCCCGCTTCTAAAACCTCAGATACTTACATTTCTGATTTTCATATAACCCCATCCAACCAAACTCCTGTCCTTCAGCTTATTTTTAACCCAAAAACGTTGTCCTGCTTTTTTTTTTCTATCTAAACTGCATTCCAACTAGCAGCTATACTATTTGCTTTCTGACTTGACTGATGCACAGTTCCAGTCGATATGCTCCTGCCTCTACTGTACAAAACTGTGTTTCCTCCTATATAATTAATGGACAAATTAAAAAAAAAAGTTAACTTAAGAGCCAACTTCCCTCTCTTGCCTCCACCACTGCATGCTACCATGTAGCATTACGCCTTCTTTTATGCTTCTCTGGCAGTATTTGTGCCATGTTTAAGTACTTAAAGTATAAGCTAATTTGGATATTTGATGTTTGGCTTGGTTTGTTTTTTTTTGTTTGTTTTTTTGTTTGGCCTTTTTTTTTTTTTTTTCTTAAATAGGATTTATGTGTATTTTGGAAATCACATTTCCCTAGCTGAAAACAGTTATCTCTAGAACTTCTCATTCTTCAGGAGAACCTCAAGCATAATGTAATGCAACCTTTCCATGGTAAAATAGAATCCCAGTCATGATTCAGTATTCAGAAGGTCAATTTTCCTAGTTGTAAGGATAGAAGTATCTCCACCAGAGGCAATGCTCGAAGCAGGGTACACGCCTAAATGCTGATTATTTGGGAAAATGTACAAGTTTAAGATTATTTTAATTTAATAACAATATTTTCACTTAGAAATGTATACTAGAAATCGTTGTATACTGTTCTTTGCACCGTGTCTTAGAGAGCCCTCTAACTACAGTACTGTTCCAACCTTAATACAACCTTGTCCCAGCCTGTCACACTGGAAACTAAAACCTGGGGAGTACTAAATCATAAAACTGCCTGTTTTTCTTTCCAAAGTTAATTCTGTGGTCTAGGGGGCAGGGATATTCATCTAAGGTCCTTGTGACTAGAGAAGTCACACAAAAGACAGACCCTGAGGTATTGCTCCAGTATTGCCAGTCCAACTGTTTGTTGACCTCCATCTCATTCACCTCCAACCAACCATGCATATGTACCACCGCTATAAGAGGCACGTGCTGGGGATGCTAAGGAAATGAGGACGTTAAGGGACATATTATCACAGCTAATATTCCCTAGGGACATGCACAGTGGTTCATCTTCCAGATGACTATAAAATGAGCCTTGTGCTTTATTCTTAGTCATTTCTTATTCAGGTCAGTATGAGAACAGAAACAGCAGCATATTCAGATTTATTAGGGCAAAATAATCAATGACACAAAAATGTGAAAAAACTAATAAAAAAAGTTTCATAAAGAGGAATGTTATTTTCTAAAAACTTGAAAAATAAATGCAAATTTAGGTTTATTCTTGTATATGTTTACATGTATATACTGGAAACAAAAAAGAGGCACAATATTCTAAATAAATATTATGCATGTGCTTAAAGAAGGCAGAAAGAATACTTTGTGAATTAAAATGCTGATTATCTATGGTACAAATCATAAATACCAATGGCAAATGGAAGGCTTATAGAGTTCAAATCCTCTAGTTTCTTTAAGCTGCCTGATGGAATTTCTCATATCCTCTTGCACATCAAATCTGTTGACAAGAACGAGAAATTGACTTGTCCTTATCTTCCCATTATGGGGAAGTGCTGGGGAAAGAAGGGAAGTGGTTGTTTTTGTTTTAGTAATATGCTTGTACTTCACGTCTCTTAAAATGGAAGACAACATGCTGATGATAAGACTAGAAGAAAGAGAAGCAGCTGCACTTGATAGAAATTCCACATTCTGGTAATAAATCCACAGTGTTGTCTGCCACATACTTCTTCATTCCATAAAATCCCTGACTTTCCCAGGTGCTCAAATAGAACTATACATATACAGCTACCATGGCACCATCTGCACAAGTGACTTTGAAGTGTTATTTTTCAGACACATCACAGATAAAACGGGATGATTCTCAAAAGGAAAATATTAAGAACAAAATATATACTCTTATCATGCAATTTTCAGGTAGAGACACCACATAGAGCACCCTCTGTTCAAGAGAACAAATTAATTCATCGCCACCTCTGAACTTGGCTGCCTACAAATTAAAACAGCAAAGTGAGAGACTGAAATACTTTATAATCTGCCTGTAAAGGCAATTGGAATTAAAACTAACCACAACACTGAAATATAGAGCTAGACAAGTGAAAACAGTAGGGCTGATGGGATGTTTGTATGCCCAGACTGCCTTTAAAGAGTGCCATTCATTACATTATCCCCTAAATGCTATTTAGAAAAAGATTGACAGTTTTATGCTAACCATTTCAGATTAAACAAGCAACTGTTAAACTTACTTATCTAACAGCGCATGATCATAGCTTGCATAAAGCTTTCCTTTTCACAATTTCAGCTAATCTTAAGTTTGAAGGAGAAGATTTTGTGCTAAGTGAAAGAAAATCACAAATTTCTGATTTCTTTTATCCTAATCCTAAAAAAAAAAATAAAATAAAAATCACATGTGGATAAAATCTATAACAGGATTGAATTTATATTTTAAAATGTTTTTCACTTTGTTCTCAAAAGTTGGAGTTAATCAAAAGGGAAGGAATTCAAATTCATCCTCAGTACCTGAGCATCAACAAAGTGAATAGCTTTTGAAACATTACCAGTCTACAGAGCTAGGGAAAGAATTCAGATCAATCATTAATGCAGGAACGACCCAGCTTATTAACGGGATATATCTTTAATTCCTTATTGGTTTTCTCCATTTTTCATAAGGGTGGGGTTTTCTATTCTTCATTGACTGCTACTGGAAGAACTGATTAATCTCAAGGGGGCCTATAGGGATGCTGGGGAGGGACACTTCATGAGGGACTGTAGTGAGAGGACAAGGGATAACGAGTTCAAACTTAAACAGGGAAAGTTTAGATTGGATCTGAGGAAGAAATTCTTTACTGTAAGGGGGGTGAGGCACTGGAATGGGTTGCCCAGGGAAGTTGTGAATCCTCCACTGCTGATGATGTTCAAGGTCAGGTTGGACATAGCCTTGGATGGCATGATTTAGTGGGAGATGTCCCTTCCCATGGCAGTGTGGTTGGAACTAGATGATCTTAAGGTCCTTTCCAATCCTAACTATTCTATGATTCTATGAATTGGACAGGAGCACTAGTATTGTACTAGGAGATTGAGGTTTGCAGTTGTCTTAAACCGCAACATCTATTCAGATGAGAACATCTATTCTAAATGCTCTCTCTGAAACTGTTCATTTATAAACTTCCTTAATGAAAAGCATATGTGAAATACTGGAGGGATGGGAACAGGGATGGGGAAGAGAAGCTTTTCCCAATAGATAACACACCCAATTTTCTGTATGCTGTTTTAGCCACATATTGGAAAGCAATGGAAATGGATTACTGTGAGGACTGGCAAGAAAACAGTCATGCCACCAACTTGCATAATTCTATATATTAAGGGAGGGTTAATAAAATCTCATGCATCATTGTTTCAGCAGATCACCAAACATCAGAGATGAATTCCAGTTCTGTGTTCAAAAAAAAAAAAAATCACAATACCAAACTGTGGGCCAAAGGCACAGAGATGTGACATGGGTGCTGACTTTCTCTGAAGCCTTAGGCATTAGAACAAACTTGATAGATCATTGTTCGAAATTTCACAACTGTTGGTATTGAGTAAGGTGCAAAACTGTGCTGAGTGGGGTGGGAAGGGACAGTATTAATTCTTTTTCATGCCTCTGTCACAAACAAGTGGACATGAGGGAAGAAAAGATGTGAAGAAAAGATGGAAAGATAAGCCTCTGAATTGCTGATCTGAGGATCAAGTCATTCCAAGAATTAAGTCAGTATAGTTCATTTTTCTAAGTCCGCCATAAGAAGCTAAATTAGCAGTTACCAAATATAACCATCAGCAGAAGTCTGGTGTCCTGATATTTGGGTATTTCATCACACTAGCAACTCTTGGTGAACTCTGATATGACCCTGCAATAGGGAGACAGAAAAATTAGGACATTTACTTCCTAATCCTTCTAGAAACTCAATTTTCAAGTTCTCACCCAACATCTGGTTTAAAAATAGATGAAATCTACATTTTTTCCAGTTCTTCCTTAGTGAATTTTCTTTTCATTGATGTACCTTTGTTTTCTATGTGCAAAACCTTATATTCATTCCCCAACACTAGACCAGTTAAGCCTTATTTTTTAGCTCTTCAGAGATCTGAGGATGGGACAATTTGTGAATTCTTTCAAGTGTGAAATCTGCAGCATGATTAAAATCTCCTGCTGCTGTTTAAAAAGCCACCCACATGGACAGGTTTAGATCCCTCAAAAAGCATCTGCCAGCAGTTTTTAAATGCAGCGTAGTCTCTGCCAAAAGTAGGTCCACATATATTAATAAAGCACAGCTAACATTCCTAGCACTGTCACTTCCACATTAAGCAGTTTTACAGCCTTTTGAATATCAAGACTAAGCATTTCTGCCTTTATGAGAATAAAGCTGTGCCATGCTGAGACTGCTACTTCTTTGCAGCTGCTCAACCACAGATACAGTCACAGGTACTTAGACATACATACGGTAAGAGCATCTCCTAGAAGAAAACAAAGTCGATTACAAAACATTAACACCACTGCTCATCTGGACAGATCCATTGTTGGAAATGGGTGTGCAAAGGGGCAAAATTAATGATCCACTTATTTGGGCTGCCTGATGATTGTATATGTTGAAAAAAAATGTGTGTCTTATTAGAGGTCTGCACTTAGGTCTTCTCACTGCACATGAGTGTGCTCCTTAGGTACAAGAAAGATGTAAGAGGGTAAGACCAGTCTGTGTTGCATGTCTCCTGTCAACACGCTATTGCAGATAGCAGGGGTTTATCCCTTACACCCATTTGTGCTGTCTGCTGCATAACCTTGGAAGTAAGCAAACATTTCCACAGGTAAAGCTGCTTTTTTATGCTTTCATTTCTAAAATGGTTATAACCAATTCCTATAGCATCAGGAAAAGCCAATCTAAAGGCTACCAGAAGCCACTAGTTAATGGGTTCACCTTGTATTTTAAGTGTATTTGCACAGGCAGTTCTGCAGAGCTCTTTAGTTTTTTCCAGCTGGTGTCTGCAGTGGGATCCTGTTTCCCATATGCTCTTTTCCTGTAAATCTCATCATCACATGTAGTGTTGTCTGTACTCTTCGCTGTCGTCATATCAAGGAACCCTTATCGTACCCAAATTTCCTAACTCAAAGAATCATAACAGCATTTTCTTAACTGCTACCTTACAAATAAGTTACAACTATCCATATACCACAGTGTTCCATGGTTTTCTTTCTAACGCTTAGGAAGCAATTTTCCTAAATACTAACTTCAGTTTCATATGGATTGTTTGTAATTCACTTATCTTTTGATCTGGTGAAATGTTCTTGCTTGTATGTCATGCTTTAAGGATGAATTCAGCTTTGAATCTGCGGCATATATAAATCCAAGACTGAAGAGACCTACTTTGTTCCATCTGTTTATCTCACTACCAAGTCTGAGTCATGCTTCGTGGCAGATTTGCTATTAACCAATCACCTTATATTAGTGCCAAAAACTCTCTCTTGGAATTGAGGCTTTACTGTGGTGTGCAATATGCAAGCAGATGGACAACCCTTGTCCAGAAAGGATAACAAAATAAAAATCAGTGTGCTCAGGTACAGTCCTTGTCTTTCTTCTGTCAATAATAGTGAGAAGCACTGCTGGTTCTGATAAGGAATCTCTATCCCCTGTCTTCCCAGAAGCAAATTTAGAAATTTGTCACAACTGGAGGGCAGATTCTAGAATAACAGCTGTTGTTGCAGAGGCAGAAGATACACAGTCCTCCACATGACAAGCAAAATAGAAATCATTGGCAAGAAAAAGATATCAAAATAACAATAAAGAAAAAAAATCACCTGTACAGAAAACAGTTTTATAGATAAAAATCATTCTATCTAGAGAGAGATGTATATTAGGGATTCCTTCTCAAGATGTAGCTTTTAAAACATCACAAAAGATAAGTGACAATGATATTACCATTAAGCATCAGTTTCAGTAATTGACATGAGTTGTAACTTTAAGACTTTTTTCAAATTATATATGATGTGCTTGTACTTTGCACTGTATGTTTAACTTTGAGAATTTTATATGGTAGTCAGCTATCAGAGAAATAGCTGAAATCAGAGCTCTTTATACAAAGAGAGCCTTTGCAAGCATAATGTTTTCCAAGGGAAACAGCTACTGGAAAGAAGAATTAACCAAATAACTAGATTAAGAGAGAGAATGTAGGATGAAGATCAAATTTTTGACTTGAAATTGGCATTCTACTGTGCACCAAAAGTTCATTCATTCTTAATGGAGAGTTAATGTTTTCCTAACCAACATCCTTACAAACTGCATCTAAATAGTCCTTCCCTAACTGCTCCTATCAGAGATACACGTAAAGCTACACTTTCTGTGCCAACTTTGAAATTAATTTATTTGGGAGTCCATTATAACACTTGCAGTCTGCCAAGGACATTGCAGAGTTCCTTTTCAGCAGAGGTAACTAGATACACTGCAGGAGACTATGAAACTGGGAAAAAAAACCAAAAGCAAGCATCTTCACTCCTCTCTCATGCACAGAGCTTCCTTCTCACTGTTACACTACTGAGTGAGAGGACAGATGAAGTGTAATGAAAAAAAAAAAAAAAAAGGAAAGAAAAAATTTTAAGAAGGAGCAAAAATGAGAGAGGAAAAGATAAAGAGAAGAAAAATTCATAGCATGGAAAGCCACATATGGGAAATGGACACTGCAGAAATAGATGTTGATATATAACATGGTCTCATCATGATGCAACTGACTGAACGTCACCAGAAGTCATGCAGTGTAGGAAGAGCTTTAATTTTCATTTGGAGAAAGATAAGGGTCAACTCTCAAACAAATTAGCTGCAGGAAACTTTTCTGTCTGCATTTCTTTTGCCAAATCATCTTTAAAATAAGGCCTGGCTCTGATAGTGAGGCTTGGATCTTCTTTAAGGGTGGGACCTGAAACTCTTGTCTATTTTGTAGAGACTTAAAGAGAAGAAAACGGTTGTCTGGAATTTTTTGTCTCCATGCTAAGCATTTCCCTACACTTGCTAGAGTTTCGGGCATGTAACACTACTGAGGAAACTGAATAGACCCTCTGCATGCAGGAAGATCAAAAAGGCTAAACTGAAAGATAGATAAGAGACAGTAGGTACATTAGCCTCATCTAGGAGCAGTAGGAGATGTACTGGTGGGACAGGGCTCTCTGGAGGCAGACAGAAACCAGAGAAGACCAGGTAGCTTAACAAGTGAGGCATTTCTTAACAAGTATGAATTTTCCCAGCTTCATCTGATGTCAGAGATTTTCACTGATTGCTTTAGGCAAACCTGCCACGCAATCCTCTCTGCTGCAAACTTACCTACATCCTTAAGGTGTACCCTAAAAAGATAACAACTCTGTTTGCTAGAGGATGCCTTTTAGCACTGGTGTTTGCATCTTCTCCAGCAAGTGAAGGAGGAAGGTTCATGTTGCACATGTTTTGAAAAGGAGGATAAACAGCAGAATTTTACTTGATGGTAGAAAGTTTCAGAATCAACTTCTTTCAATTATGAAAAAAAATGAAATCATGTAACAGTTCTGCAGTGGGACCTTACACAAATTTTGAATTTAAAAGTATTAGACTGCCAATGATTCTGAGCACCAGTTCTTATGCTGGTCTGAAAAAAAGAATTACAAAAATATCACCTTTGTTGTGTATTTTCACCTTTTAGTATTCTGTAAACACTCTAGGACAAGTTTTCCTTTCTGTATCACACTGTAAAATGTACTAGTTGCAAACACAAGATGCCAGGCCCAGAGAATATAATGTATAGAATGACAATGTTTCATCGTTAAGATAATTTACTCTTCACTGCTGCAGTTTGAGGAGCATGGAAGAAAAGTGAAATTACAGACCTACTATCTTATTATTTTAAAATTATAACAACTAGCATTCCCTATGAAGATAGGATGATAGAGCTGGGGCTGTTCAGCCTGGAGAAGAGAAGGCTGCGTGGAGACCTCATAGTAGCTTTCCAATATCTGAAGGGGGCCTATAGGGATGCTGGGGAGGGACTCTTCATGAGGGACTGTACTGAGAGGACAAGGGGTAACAGGGTCAAACTTAAACAGGGAAAGTCTAGATTGGATCTGAGGAAGAAATTCTTTAGTGTAAGGGTGGTGAGGCACTGGAATGGGAAGTTGTGAATGCTTCATCACTGGCAGTGTTCAAGGCCGGATTGGACATAGCCTTGGGTGGCATGGTTTAGTGGGAGGTGTCCCTGCCCATAGCAGGGGGGGTTGGAACTTGATCTTAAGGTCCTTTCCAACCCTAACTATTCTATGATTCTATGATTCTCCTTCAGTCTATTGCCACAAGTCTAATTGGCTTCGGTGTAGTTACATGGAAGATGCGCTGGAAAACAGAATTTGCTTTTATATATTTAGTGCCACAGGTCAGACTCAAGTAAGATTAGGGAGATTGACGTAAATTAACGTACACTTTTCTCTTTCTTCCTCTCAATGCAACTAGCACAAAACCATACACTCTCTAAATAGGTACACATTTCTGATCTAACATTTCCAAACAAAAGCCATGTCTGGAGATCAAGTTCAGCAACACAGTAACAGCACCTACATGCCCAGAGTATCAACAGACTGACCTCTTATCTGCTTTTGTGAGCTCATATTGATGTACCGAATGCAGTCCACTTACTGATGTGCAATTAATGGCACTCATGTATCTTTAGTGAATCCAAAGAGGTCGGAAGACTTTAGAGGGTATTACTTCAAAATTGTTAGTTTCTTGTTCAGCTTTATACATCCTCCTAGCACACTTCCAAATAAACTTTTAATTTAGATTCTGTTATGAACTGTTCATAACCAAAGTTATGAAGTTTTGCAAACTACACACAGGTGTCCCTTGCCTACGTCAAATTACATCACATACATAACTTTTGTTTCAAACATTAGCAAGCATCACTGCAAAATGAAAGAAGAAACTACTATGCAAATACAGGGCCATTACCACCCGTATGATTAGGAGCAGATGCAGCAGATAGTTCTTCTAGCTCATTAGAAAAAGTGTTCCATGTTTGGAGGAAGGTTGGAGCCATAAAAACATATTTAGACCAGAGGTTATTGACATCTCAGGAGAAATCTGCTCTCCTGTAAAAGTTATTATTGTGCCATCGATGTCCCTGCTCAGTGGGGAGTGTGTATTTCAAAACATAAAAAGGAAGTTAAAAAATTCATGCAAGTCTCAAGAAAAATCTCTAGTGTTGAAGGATGTGCTGGGTACTTGCTGAGGATATGGGGAATGGAAACTACATAGGCATGGACTAAGCAAAAAGCATCAAACAAAACAATACCCTGTTTTTTCTAAGCTGTCATACTTTCCATTCACTCGGTGTAAAATTTTTAATTTTTTTTTTTTTTAGATCAAGTCAATGACAAAAAAGTAAATACTTCCTGTGAGAAAGTACAGTATGTGTCAATTCTGCAGACATTAACATCAAAGTGGGAGGAAAAAATAACATGATTCCTAGAAATTTTCAAGTGTATCTCATAAAAAACTAAAGTAATATCACTGGATTAGACGATGTGAAAGAAGGTCCACTGGGATGATAAAATCTTTACTGTAATGGTTTCTTGAACAAAGGGTCCTTGTCCCAGAATTAAAACACAAATTCTACCTTGGTAAAATGAGTGCTGTCCATATTTGTCTAAATGACTTTTCCTCAAAACAGAGTGCAACAATTGAGGAAAGCAGAGCATCCTCAGGACGGCTTTGATAGAGGTGGTTGTTTCTTCTTTGGTAGCTTTATCAGTCAGATGATTTTACTGAAAAAGAAAGGAGTTACCTTGCTAGAATCCAAGAAAGAAGTGTGCTACTCCCCTACAATATTTTTATTTTCTTTCTTTCAAGTTAAAAATAAGTAGGTTACTACACAGAAGAGAAACCCTAACTGGAATACTCATAGTGCAGCAGCCATTTTTTGTTCAGCTATTGGCACTTACAGTACTGATATTGAATATAAAAATGAGGAAGCACTGCATGGGTAAGAAGATGAATAAAGTTAACAAGCCCTAACAAGAGCCACAAGACAAAATTAAAACCTAATTTCTTACTGAGGTTTCTAAATGAAAAGGTATCTAGGGTTATATGACTACAGATTGGTTTTTACTTGGTTCTAAAGCGAAGGTTGATATTGTGTAACAATTTTTTGAATGATTTCCCAGCATTACTAGCAAATTTGAGCTCATATCTAATAAGTCTAGTGACAAAAGCAATCATAATAGCAGATGCTTCTCTTTTCTTCCTGAATTAAATCCACGAGATTCAGAAACAAAAGCAGTTCTAACAGCATAACTGGATATGAAATATAACAATAGGATAATAAATCAGAATGTGCCCAAGAATTAAGCCCAACCAGAAAAAAAATGTAGAGGAAAAAAACAGATTAAAAATACATACAACAGTAATTGTCTGAAATATGATGAGCCAAATTCATCTCCGGAGTTTCATGTGCATTGAATTCAGCTTTAAGCTTTATGGGAAGTTCAAGCAATGGGAAAGAACTATAATACAGTACAATTTTCAATGAAATCTAACATAACTCAAAAATCAAAGTGGGAGTTCAGCATTTTAGCTGAATCATACAAGCTGTCCAAATGTTCATTTTTGTTGGATCCAGGCAGTGGAAGAATCTACTTCTTTTCATAATAATGCCCATGCACACAAACACAACTACTGGGCTATTTACATAGAAGTACCACAGGAGCATAAAGTCAGCTAGGGGAGATTTCTACACTCCAAGTATTCATGTGCCTTTAAGGCATAGAACTGCATGGAGAATAGAAATGTTTTCTAGACTATTTGGTGCTGTTACATTTACAAGTATTGGTCAAAGTACATGGATGTTTATCCCCTTATGCCTATAGGCATACCTGTACTTTTCTTTCACTCTACCCTTCACAAAAGAGACTAATAGGATGAGGCTTGTATTTTAAAATGAATCCATATTTTGATCTGAGACAGAATATAAGCAAAACTACTATGAACATGTAAATAACTAGAGATTTGTAAATGTGAAAGCACTCAGAATTTCTCTTTTGTGTTAATACAGTACTTTTAGACATGAAGGCCTAGCACAACTAGGTGATACTGTAATATAAATAGAAGTGGATAGACACGTCAAACATGCTAATTTACCTGAAAATCTACAAGGAAAGTTTACAGCCTTAGCATAATTAACGTTTTCACTGTTAGGGAAAAAATACCACTAGAAATCCAGACATTACTTTATAATGACTCTTAGTTATAGAGGACATAGAGTGGATGAAGACCACAGGCTTATGCATCTAATAATGTTTATTGAGTATTATGCAACTTTCAAGTTACTCTCGCCTTCTAAACAAAAGAACTTCACCCAGCGTTCAGGCAAGGGCAACTTTTACATTGAGGAAAGAAAGATCCATCCCCATCAGGACTTCATAACTCCTGGTAAAAATCTTTGTATTTCATTTCCACCCTTGTTAACTGCAGATGGTGTACACACTAGCAGCCAACATACTGGGAGAGGAAGGACACATCCACACTGCAGGGAGCTTTCAGTGGGATCCCCACCACCTAGGATTAGAGCCACCATTACAGGTAAGTACATGCGCATTTTGCTCACTTAGCCACAGAATTTGAAGTCCAGCAGTGGCAAAACAGAATGTGGATAAAACTTTCTTTCACTTAGAGGGTATTCCCCTGGTCGGATGTGGAGAAGACGACTGCAGACAGGCCCTTTCAACAGCAGCTTGTGCGTCTTGACCCAAACTTCCAATAGGCTGGCTCCTCATCCCTTGCCTGGAAGCCTTCCCAGCCTAGAGACAGCCATCCATGTATCACGTGGTCCCTTTTATTCCCACTAGTAAGTATGTTTTGGTCTTGGTGGAGTCAGTTTTTCCTCAGAATTTCCACTCAGATGAGAAAGAGCAAACTTACAGCCACTCGAATACTCACAGCCGTAAGTCCAGGCCAGCTGCAGTAAAACCTGCTCTATTCAGTCAGCTTATTACCGGAATAAAACACCAGCTTCATTCTATCACTCTTTTCTCCTCAAGTGTATAATTACAAGTCAACTGTGGGTCATACTGTTACCATAACACCAAAGAACAGAGAGCCTGATAATGGTCAGCAGAACAACTCACACTGATTTTAATGGGATTTGCCTCAAACCTTCAACAGCTATCACACTGGAAACATAGATACAGGCCACAAGGTTAAATCACAGAAGGAGAAAACAGAAGAGTATCTGCATCTCAGGCGTCATTTAGAAAGCCATTTGCTTCTCAGGGTATTGATCTCCACCAGACATGTGAAAGCAGCAGCACTAGGTACTTCACAGAGCTGTTGAAAGGCTTTATTCATTTATACTGCTGATGAATTATGTGGGGCCCAATGGGATAGTACTGACAAGAAGTAAGAACTGCAAGAGAAGAATAGCACCTCATGAGGTGAAAAGGTGTTTCACCTTTTCACTCAGGTGCAACTTCAACTGCTAGAGCAGCAATGCGGTCACACCGAGTTTTTATGGACATCAGAACTTTTTTTTTTTTGGTTACCAGAAACTTTAAATCAGCTCTAACATAGTCACAAGCAATGATGAAACTCTAAGGATGAGGCTGCCATCCCTATCATGTCATCGAAAAACATTAGAGAAGAACCCCTTAGCCATGCAGAACCTGTCAGTCAATGAGTATGTCAGCAACAGAATGAATTACAGTATAAATTATTTATTTGTGGCTCTGTATTGGTATGGGATTAATTTTTATCATATATGTAAGAATTCTAAACCACGGTGGTGGTTGATTTTTCTCAGCAACAGCTTTAAGATAGATAACAGCAGACTGCAGTAGAAGTGAATTAGTGCTTAAAATGAGTTGCTTTGCTGAAGTTGCTTTGCAATAGTGTATATGTACATGTTTGCAAACGAACAACTTAATTCTTTTTTATTGCCTGGTACTCCCTATCGGCTCCTGAAACCAGTATTTCATTTACATGTGTATTCTTGATATCCAATATGGTTTTCAAGTTCTTGAGAAAAGTTCTCTACTTTAGTTCTTTACATTACATCACCTTCCAAACACATAAAAAAAAAATAATATTAAACCAGGAAGTTAAAGGTGCAGTCTTTTTGCTGGCCTGCACACAAATAAATATAGGAAAGTATTGGAAAAATCATGCTTTTCACCAAGCCATGGAAAACAGATGAAGGTCAAATCACAGCTACCATAGCTGGAAATTCTTTCAGATATTCTGCAAAGGCATTACATAATTAAATGCAGTGGTTTCTGGCTGTTTTTTTTTTTTCCACTCTGGAAGGAGATGTGACCAGACCTGGCTATACACAAACAGGAAAAGGAATATAACTCCACACTGACATTCAGCCATCTGTGATGTGTGTACATGCTCTTTCACTGGATATTTAATAAGATATAATGGAGCTCTGATGCTGAAAGAATTGATCCTACCATTTACTCCTGTCCTGGTTCAAACTGGAATAGAGTTTATTTTCTTCCAAGTAGCTGGTACTGTGCAATGATTTGGATTTATCATGAGAATAACATTGATAACAATCATCATCAATGTTTTAGGATAAGTACTACTTAGCAACAACTAATTGAAAGACTTTCCAGTGCCTCATGCTCTGTCAGTGAGGAGCGGCACAAGAAGCTGGGAGAGAGCAGAGACAGGACACCTGACCCAAATTAGCAAAAGGGCTATTCCATACCACAGCTCATCACACCCAGTATATAAACTGAGAGGAGTTGGCTGGAACCCATTGACTCCTTCCTGGGGCTTGGCTGAGCATCTGTCAGTGAATGATGACCAATACTATTGTGCATCATTTGTACTTATTGGGTTTTATTCCTCCCTCTTTTAGTTATCTCCCTTTTCACTACAACTACTATTTTACTGCATTTCAATTACTGAACCATTTTTATCTCAGCTCTCAGGCTTTACCTTTTTCCAGTACTCTCCATCCCACTGGGCTCTTGGGGAATGAGCGAGTGGCCGTGTGATACTTCATTGCCAGCTGTGGTTTAACCAGGATGACCCCTTACTGCCACCTGCATGGTGCCACACATTCACTTGTCTCTTCTCTGGAGCTTGTCTGATGTTTTGCACAGATGTCCCATTCTGCAAATGAATATGCTTGTGTTTGTGCGTGCGTGTGTGCATTCTCTTTTCCTCCCTTTTACATGAGTTCCTTCCCATGAAGCCTCAGTCTTTTTGTGTCCTTTCTTTCTTTCAGATACACCCATCCCATTATTTTCTTTAATGTTTCTGCTCCATAACCCTAGTGCTAGTTAGAGACAGGTTACAGAAAACCTCTATGTGCCAGATTGACAGAGGGAAATCTGTAACATAGAAAGCTGAAGATCCTTGGGGCAAAGACAAGAGCCAACCCCATAGATTCTTATGCTTAACCTCCCCATGAATTTTATATCCAAGTCTCCATCTTCATCTATTTTTCCCCTTCTCATTCACTCAAGGCAATGGAGAGGGACTCTTCATGAAGGACTGTACTGAGAGGACAAGGGGTAACAGGTTCAAACTTAAACAGGGGAAGTTTAGATTGGATCCGAGGAAGAAATTCTTTCCTGTGCGGGTGGTGAGGCACTGGAATGGGTTGCCCAGGGAAGTTGTGAATGATCCATCACTGGCAACGTTCAAGGCCAGGTTGGACATAGCCTTGGGTGGCATGATTTAGTGAGAGGTGTCTCTGCCCCTGCCAGGGGGGTTGGAACTAGATGATCTTGAGGTCCTTTCTAACCCTAACTATTCTATGATTCTATGAAGTAAAATAACCTTCATGATTACAAAAGATGGAGTTATGTTTGCCATTATTTTATTTAGTAAATACTCAAAACACTATATTTGTTCTTTTGTGCGTCTTCTCTGGAGTTATTTTGTCACTTAACTAGGAATGGGGATATGCAATTCCATACCATACCTAATAAAGAAAAATACTACATTTGTGTTGCCAGACAAGCTGGTAAAGCAATTCTAAATAGAGTAAATTAAGGGATGAACACCCAGTGGAATTATCATAAATGGATTCTTGCTGATACTGAAAAAACACCTATAACAAACCAAACAAAACCCAATCTAAAAAACTGCTATGTCTGAACAAGGTGTAAGAATCAAATAATAATATTTGTCAGTTTAATATTGCACAATTGGCTAAGACAGCTCCGGAAAGCTGCAGGAAACATTATGAGGTCTGAGCAGTTACAGTTATCAATCATTACATGGTACACTGCTGATAATCTCCTTAAGACAGACTTTGTGAAGCAGTGATTTAGCTCTGATGGCCAGATGCTATAAATCCAACAAAAATAAAAGCAATTTTTAAAATCTCATCTTCAGGGTATACTTGCATTTCAGAGAGTTGACAGCTGTGTGGAAGAACCTCACCTACATTTGCTGGAATACCATAAGGGTATCTGTTACAAGGCCCTCTAAGAAGAGCAGTATCTCTGGGATACTACCACACAGGGAAATCAAATTAATTTCATGATGTCAGAAACATTCCAGCTGGAGCACTAGATTTGTTTATTTTCACATCTCTCACAAAGGAAATCCATGAAATTCTGTATTGGAGGAAAATCTTTCCCAAGATCTGGTTATGAAAAGAAACTGTCCAGACTGTGTGTGGTCTCATTCTCAGCTGTACCATTGTTCATTAGATGTAACTAAGGAGAAGGCTGAGGATGAGGTCCTTGAAAAGCCAATGCACTTCTCATCCTGGGGCCATTTCTTTGCCAGCCCAACCCTTCCAGAGATGAAAGCAATCCAAGGAGTGCTCTAATTTATACCAGCTGCTCCACCAAAGCCTAATGTCAGTCATGAACTGCTGCAGCACAACTCAGCCAGGTTCCCTTCTCTCTCTCCCTGCCATAATCTCCACATGTAAGGCTGTGAGAGCCCACGATGAAGAGAGATGACATCTAACAGGTAGATGTGCACAGAAAGGATTGCTCTGCCAGGGAAACCTGTCCACTTCCCAGCAGCAGTGACAAAGGAATTAAAGGGAGACTGTTCCCAAGTATCTGTGTGTACAAGGTGTATGTACTGTTACCCATGGCTCCAGCTCACAGTGCTATTCCTCACAAGTCTGCAGAAAAGTTCCCCTCAGGGTTAATGAGAACATGCCCTGTGAAAATTGATCATGAAGCTTAAAATCTCTAGCGATTTTATTGCCAAGGATATCGGGATTTGTGAGAATCACAAGTTCACACTGTGACAAAAAATTTAAAATCCATGTGCTATCTTAGCACAACTTCACAAATGTAAATGGCTGGATGTATTTCAAACACAGTTTTGGGCTGCATCTATGAGGTACTCCAACTTGGCAATCCAAGGATCACACAAATCCAAGGGCTTTGCCCTTTCGCAGGTAAGCTTGGTGACAGTAAAGACATTGCTGCCTGCCTGTAAATGCTCATAGCATTCAGGATTTGTATCTCACTGTCCCTGCCATCTACATCAACTCAGCAGCAAACTTGTTTAAAAAGCAAAAGAACGACCCTAAAAATGCCACCAAGGGCACCAAGTTTTCAGTCAGAAATATTTCTGTGCAGAAAGTTTCTGAAGATGAAAGACACCATGAGTGAGAAAAAACTCAGTGGACCCTTGCATGCCAGTAAGTGATTTATCATCAGACGGTCACAACTGTCTCTTCTAAGAAGTGATCAAAAGTTGTGGACATTGCAAGGGCTTAGAAAAAAGGCTTGTGGTTCATTGTGAGATCTTAAAAATACTCAACCACATAAACTGCACCAGAAAAGTTAGCGTTTGTGGTAGATGGGCAAAGGAGGGCGGCTGGGAGAGGAAGGGAAGAGGGAAAAGGATTAAGATTGAGGGTGCTTGAGAAAGTGTGCACTGGATGTGCTGATGGTCTCCAGTACATCCTGACATCCTTTTGCTGAACTAGGCAACAGAAAAATGTTGGGTTTTTTAAAAAGCAGGAAAGTCTCAAACACTACATACTGGAAGAAAACAATTCCTTCAGTTCTTGATCTTATTTGATAGTTTACATCTATGGAATAATACACAAAATAGTGAATTTATGCTGGCAGCAAACCCCAATTAAAAGCAAAAAAGCAACATTCACAATGAAAAAGATATTTTTGCCATTTAAGTTAAATTTTCACAAGAAGTGTTCTGTTGTGTCAGCATTTTGTGTGGTTTTTCTCAAAAAATGCCAAACAAACCACAAAACCCCCAAAACACAAAGATAAAAATTTCCATAAAGATTTCTAGTGAAAAACTGTTCATTATCAAACCATTAAAACCTTGGCAAAATGCTTTTAAAAGTTGGGGGTTATTTTTTTCAATTTCTTTAATTTTGCTGTTAAAAACATTTTCATAGAAAATGACAAAATAGCAACTTTTAAAATTATTATGAAATTGCTTTGTTTGTAAACTCTTCAGTGCAAACAGCTTCACACATCCCCTTACCTTTACAGAGTGAGAAATGGAAATGGGAAATTTAACAACTTAGAGCATTGTCATGTGTTACATTTGTAGCAGAGGACAAATGTGAACCCCTGTGCCCAGTATTTCTTCCTATATTACCCCTTCTCACTTGGTGTGATGCATGAGTAAGGAATTTCAATTCTGTACCTTAAGTACATGTATTTATAGATATCTTATACTGCAGCCTCTTTAGCTCTCTTGTTCTTCTGTGGCCCTTAATCTACAATAGGAGTGGCCTTTAAGTAAAATCTCTGGTTTAAGATATATCCACAAATGGTTCTGCTGTTTTCCTAGCCAAACAACATGTCAACGGGCTTTGTGAGTTCAGTGATACTGGAAAATGCTCTGGCAAACACTGAGGAACAGCAAAACCTCCCTGCACATATTTCCAAGTCAAGCCTGCATCAGGAGCACAGAGCAGCCACATGGTTGCCCAGCATTCTGCAGCATTTACATTGTATTTCTAGCATGGTTGATCTACAGTATGAAGATGTATTTTGCTTTCTCATTAGAGCATCGCAAACACAACCTCACCTAAATTCTTCTCAGTGGTATTTTATTCCCAATGCCTTGCCTACAAGGTGCAGCGGTATTCCTGGAAATATGTCTGCAGACTCTCTGCCAGATGGCTTCAAACTACATGGAAGCACTTTAACTTCCATTACATGCAGGATAAACTGTGAAGCAGTAGCTGAAAAACTACTGCTTGTTTTTTTCTAAGCACCCTCAAAAAAACTTGCGCAGAATGTTAAAAATCTCTAACTGGGTTTAATACATGGCATTTGTTTTTAAGAGTAGAAACGTACTGACACTGAGCGACTATTTTAGGGCATTTTCTGGGTTTGGTCACAAAGGGAATGTTTCCACTATTCTTTATTTGTAGTTATTTCTTAGAGCAGTGAGAGATTCTTAACAGATTCCTAGACTGATATTTAGAAATCATACTGGATAAGAGTTTCCAGCACTGATTGTTTCATGGCCCACCTCAATCCGTAGGCTCCACACTAACATTTCTTCTAAAAGGTTCAACTTTGAGGTAGAAAAGGCAAGCCCTAACTTTCACATTTGATCAGATGACCTATTGACAAAGTCCAAAAAATAGGTCAAACTATCTTTATAGAATGGTGATATACCATTTCATATCTCTGAGAAAGCAAAAAAATGCTGGCTGTCCAATTACAGGTACTAAGTTCTGATTTTGCAAGAATGGGGAATAAAGGTGGGAGGTACTGAGAGTATGATGAAATATACTGACATTTAGATTTCTTCTTTTTAATAGTTGTGTACTAACTATCAAGGCAACCGCAATGAGTGAATTATAAATTACACCTTTGAAAAAGTAAGCATCCAGATGAATGCCATTTTATCCAAACTATGCTAAGACACAGACTCATAAGCCAAAAAGCATGTATGAGGATGGCTTTATTTTTTGACTAAAGGAGAAATATAAACCATTCATTGATCCTTATCAGCAATTCCCTGAGGCAAACTAACACCGTAACTCCTGGCCAAGGTCCTAATTGCTAACACAAACTCCATTTATACATTTAAAAGTCATTGAAAGAGGAAAGCATGATAAAGCCTGAAATGTGAGATGTCAAACTTTCAGCTTTAATTATCCCAATCTGGATTCTGGGCTGTCACCAAGCAGCACTTTGTAGTACTCAGAACAGAGAAATGGAATGACCATGTACTCATGGCTTTAAAATCCCCGCTTGCCCCTAGAGTGTATCAGAGCAATCAAAAGACTGTTCCAAGTAACCTGCTACTAATGGTCCCAAAGGGTCATTATAACATCTGAGGATCCCAGAGCAAAGAACGAGGCAGCTTTTCTTGCTTCAGCAGTTGTAAAGGAAGGGAAATAGGACTTTCTTATGCCATTCTTACTGTGAGGGGGGAAGATATCTTCCAATATATGGAAGAACTTGGTTAATGGAAGTTTTGAGACAACAAAATATCACAAAATAAATTTTGGACAATTTGGACCTACGATACCTTTTGCTACACATAATGAAAATAGTTGAAAAACCTTTCCATTTTAGTCAGCTTCTTCAAATGGATCCAGTCTTTGCCAGAAGGATACCTTTGTGGAGACAGGAGAGGAACTGAGAAAAGGTATTTAAATTTTGTTATCCTCATAAGAGGAGCAAAGAATATTTTCCCAAGCAATCCAGTCTTCCAATTACACTAGAATGGACTTTCCATCTTTCCATATTATACGACTACCAAGCTGGGGACAGATTTTCACTTGGTACTCTCAGTGCTCTATGTCCTCCTTTCATAGCATTCTTTCTGTGGGGTCTTAGTCTCCCATATCTCACTACTCAGCAAAAAATCTTGAGTGAGAGGCAAAGGAATAGCAAGAAAATCAGATGCCATCACTCCATAGTATTTTGGGGGGCTCCTGATGATTACTGGGTCTCAGGGAAGCTCCCATTTATTGACTTCCCTCACCCTAGACAATACTACATTCTTGGAACAGAATGTAGTATTCTGGAACATTCTTGAGAAGTTTTAAGCACTTCTTTCTTTTTAAGAAACTTCTAAAAATCTAGAAAATTAAATTGAAAAATAAAGTGAACTTACTTTTACGTGCCTGCAGACATTTATCTAATGACTAATTTTATCCATGTGTATACAAAGTTATACAGAAGCATAACTGTTTCAAACTCTGATCCAAGTCTGGTAAACCACTTTCAAAATCAGGACATTCCAATGGAAAGGTTAGTTAAATTTGCATCTGTATTATTTTCTGTTCTTGCTTCCATTTTTGGTGAAAATTTCAATACAGTCTTTGTCTCAGTCTTGCTATAAAATCAATAAAGTGTTTAAGCTTTCATTGAGTCTAAGGCTAATTATGCCACTCAAGCAAGTAAGAGCCCTTGGAAAGGAATTTTGTTTGTTCGCATTTAAAGTCTCTTTAAAAAAGGGATACAAGAATATTTTATTGAACAAGGAAGTGAGACACAAGTTTTGCAGAATGGCTGTGGTAAAGACCTTAGATCTTTCTGACTGAAAGCCTTTCATCTTTAAAGTCCTAACGCTGGACAAGTCAGTTTCTTTGAGCTAACCTCAGAATAGACAAACTTGAACACAATAAAGAAAACAAAAAACCCTGAGGAAAATAAGAATGTAATGAACTATTCTGCAAAAATAACTAGCCTTTACAGCACATCCAGAAACCTGTCAGAAATGAACACCACTGGCTTACACATTGCACAAGCAGGATGCATTTACAGTCATAATTCTTAACATATTATCAATGCAAAGTTATATCTGACTGCTTACTGCACTTCAGATTCAGCTAAAATATTATACAACATATGAAAAGTGGAAGAAAGAAAAGGACAAAGGTAAATGAGAAGTTAAAAATAGCACGAAGAAGTCTATGCTTCACAGCATGGGCTCTAAGTTTACAGTTCAGAGCCATTTCCCTACTACAAATGCACATGTACCAAGAGTGATTTTTTTCTAATGCACATGGGTATACCAGACTGGTTCCTCCGGCTGCTAAACATGCAGCAACAGCCAAACCATAAATGACACATAGATTAAAATTTCACTACTTTCAGTGTTCTTAAACCACCAGTAATGGAGTTAGCTCCTAATATTTTTTAAAGGGTTACTAAGAACATAAAAAAAAAAACCAATTCCAACAAGTTTCTTGCATTTCATACCTTAACTGATATATGAATCAGGGCCTTCGAAACCTCACATTTTTTTCTTCAGGATCAATTCTACTAGCTGAGAAAAACACTCTTTCATTACTAATGTTCTCCCTTTTTTTAATGAAGATTATGCAAAGCTAACAAATGACGGTGATAAAGACAACTTGGAAGATTAACAACATTCAGCTGTACTGCCAATACATGGCTTAGTGCCACACCCCAGATGTGCTAATTGAAGTGAATATAAGGTGGGAAAGACCAATCAACACAAGACAAGTCTGGGTTTTGTTTGATAATGCTTCTTTCCAACATCATCTGCTTGGCAGATGTTAAAAAAGAAATAATAATAAAAAAAAAAAAAAGGCAAAAAACATAGAAGCAATCTCAAGTAAATTCACTCAGTGAAGTCTTCTTTATTCACAGAACATATATGGTACAAGAAGCGGAGCTGAAATCTTTCTCCACAGTCTTTTGCCAGCAGGCCTTCTCCCTATCCTGAGAGAATGCTGGGTACTTTTGAGAAGTAAGAACAACCACAATTAGAAATATAAGAGATATGTAGACTTTCAGCATATGTCTTCATCATCAACTTTCAAATGAGGCATCTGGTCCTTCTGCCTCTTGGGTCTGTTGTCCCAGCAGTAACTATACTGTGATCTTGAAAGATGGATTGCTGCCAACCAAGAATCCACTGTAGTCACTAGCTCATCTCTCAGCAGTGTCAGATTATGGTTGAACTTGTGGAGACTCACAATGACCACACAAAAGAAAATTGCTCATTAACAAGTTCGTAGACGCTTACTGGTGCCTATGATGGTACGTAGCTCCAAGCTACTCTTTCATTTGGAATGACTTCTTTGATGGATGATGCATACAGTTTACTGGAATCTGATCACAAAAACTGTCTTTTCTTTGTGCTCTTCTTTCTAATTTATTGCATTCATTTTGCCTTCTTCCAATTGTAATGTCTTTAGAGAAGGGACTGATATTTACATATCTGTAGAGTATTTGCAGTTTGTCATGTGTAGAATACACAGAAAGACAGAATAGTTTTGAAGGGACCTTTAAGATTACCTAGTTCTAACACACCTGCCATGGGCAAGGACACCTTTCACTAGACCAGGTTGCTCAAAGCCCCATCCAACCTGGCCTTGAACACTTCCAGGGATTGAGCATCCACAGCTTTTTGAGGCAATCTGTACCAGTGCCTCATGACACTCACACTGAAGAATTTCTTCCCCATGCCTAATTTAAATCTACCCCCTTGTCCTGTTCCTACAGGTCCTTGTCCAAAGCCCCTCAGCAGCTTTCTCATCAGCCCCTTTAGGCACTTGAAGGTACTCTAATGTTCCAGGAGTCTTCTCTTCACCAGGTTGAACAAGCCCAACTCTCTCAGCTTTTTCCAGCAATTAATCAAATCATCTCATTCGCATAATAAATGAAAAAAAATAAACTGATTAAGTGAAACTAGGAAGGAAATAACAAGAATTTTTGTGTGGGAGAATAATAAAAATGAAAATGAATGGAATAAAATGAAATGCAAACCATTCAGAAACATGCATATCTTTTCTAAAGACATCATAGCGTGCCCTTTCCCTGTGGGAATCTTCTAGGCTATGAACTTCAGTGCATGTTGGGAAATTGGTGCTTAAATGCCCTCTGGGGTCATTTGGTAGTACAACAGCTTTATTTAACCATCTATCAGATGAACTAGATCCAATAAAATTTTCCATTCAGAAATAATGAAACTTGAGATATTCCAATGTCCACCACTTATTTCTATCCAGTAGTGTAGTATAATTTCACTGCTGTTGGCACATTTATTTCTGGTATCACATTTTAAACTAAATTGGAGAAATGAGTCTACTTCAAACTAATCCAGCAGAAAAGAAGGGCTTTTTTTCGGGCCTTGATCCAGTTTACTACATGGTCCTACAAAGACTTCTGCCAGCAAAACTGAGAGGGAAGTGCCAATGATAGTGACAAAGTAGGGCAGTGTGTGCTTGGGTTCTTGTCCAATAGGGCATGGCCTTCTAGAATGAACTGAGCTTTTTAGAAACTTATTTTAACATTTGGACAGCACTCAAGTTTCAGTGGGAGCAACCACTGAGCTTTTTTAAGCACCTGGAAGCAGCAGACAAATGATGCAACACAATTTCCTGATAGATAACCATAGACAAGACTAAATATTAACTTTTTCTGTTGGGAGCTAACCCAAAATGCAAGCAGCAAAATCCATTTCAACTTACGGTCATTATGTCAGATGTTTTATTCTATGTCTTCATTTGTTTCAACATCTCTTTTCTTCCATTTAAGAATTTCTATATTGTAAAAGGTCTGTTGTCTGTCTAATTCAGGAGACTTGTTTCAGAAACTTCAGAGAACAAATAATGCCTTCATGTATTCTGCCTGTCAAACATCAACCAGAGTTTTAAGGCTGCACAACTGTCCTTCTCCTGCTTCCAACCACCCATATTATCAATAGTCTTCAGTATGCAGGATAACACAGTCCATCACTGTGAAATGAGGATAGAGAAAGGGATCTCCTCCATTTCATGCAGGACATTACATCAGTTTGTGCTAATCTTTTCACTGGAAATGTATGACATAGGAAAGCCTTTACAAAGGCAAAAGGATTTCACACACGGAAAGCTTATCTTATCTCCATTGCTCTTCCAAACTTTGTACTATGTTCCAAGAAGTATTGATTTTTTATTTATTTTTACATTACTGGAATAGATTCAAAAGTCTTATATTCTGAACACTGAAAGAGGTGAAGGTCTTATATTTCATCTGGGAAAAGCTGGAATGTCCCAACATTTCACAGTACTCACTTATCACTTTCATGAGTCCAGGGACATATTTAACAAACATGGAGTCTGGTATAGAGCAAGCAACAGAGGAAGACACTTGCAAAGTTCGACGCAAGGAAGCATGGAAACTAAACTGAATATGCAATGCTATGTTGCTGGGTACTGTAAAATCATTTTCTTTGATTCTGATAGCTTGGAGAAGGGCAACTTTTAAAGGGTATTACAACTACAAATGCATAACAGTAAAGTTGGTAACACAGAAAGGGATGTAATAAGTCTCCAAAATCAGAAATAAAGCAAAAAAAAAGGCAAGAAAGATCTTTTGAGGTCTATATTCAAATTTGCAAACAAAAACCCCCAACTAGCTCATCTGGCTTCACTACAAAATAAAAAGTGTTTCACAACTCACTAATAATTTTAGTTACTGTGTCAGTTAAACATCAATATTCAGAAGTGTAGTTCAAAAGTGCCATGTATTTTAATTCTAAAATTGGAAATAAGAAATAAATCTTCAAAATCCTCCATTCTTCCTGAAGTACTTTTGTTTCCTGTTCCATACACCTTTCTACACTACAGAGTCCTGTGCAGTTGCAGAGATGGCACAAGTAGCAAGGGTTTAAACATAATGCTTTATATCGAGAGTTGTATCAAAGTTTCCTTATCATTCCTACACTGTATTCTGTGCTCTCTAATCTTCAGCAGGGCTCAATACAAAGACCTGTAGATCCAAAACTGAACAATGGATCCAAGGGATTTTTAAATTTTGTATATAAAACCTAAAAGCTTAATGTACTTAACTTCACATTTGCAATAAAGCACAACTCTAAATCCTTTTATTTTTAATAAAATACTTTTAAAAGTAGATACATCCTACAGTATTTATGCCAGAATGAAAAGAAATGTACATAAGAAACCACTGTAAATCCAGAACAGTAATTGGTGGTTTCCATTTCCTGGATAAATAGACCATGAAAGAAAAAGTGGGTCCAGATAGCTTTTTCTCATATAAAGAGAAACTACTGAAAAGGGGGAAACTAAAACCGAAAAAGAAATACTGAAAGCTGAATATGCTGAGGACTTATGAAAGCAATAATGTAAAGGTCAGGTTGTTATAAGCACTTGCTGTAAAAATGTTTGCTGTTGTATTATAATTTCCTATTATTTCTACAACTGGGACACGTGAAGTAACATGCCAGAGGTTACGAAAAATCAGTGACTAAGCTAAGAGCAGAAGCAAAGTATTCAGTTCTGCACCCCTCTTTTTAATCAGTAGATGGCATAACCATATTTAAGAACTAGGTCTGTACAAATACATCTTTCAATAAATATTTTTCATTGGCTGTCTTTTTATAATACACCATAATTTAACATAGAATAGGTAATATTTTCTCCTATACACCCATGTCAAGTGGTGTGGTTACGAGAAATACACTTCTGTACTCTGCACCCTTTCCTTTTTTTTGCTTTGTTCTGTTCTACAGTCACCCACCCAGGCAGCAGCTGCCTCCCAGATCTTGGAATGGTAACCATTTATTTGATTCTCAGGACAAATTAGGAGCACATATAAATAAAGACATAAGAAGGGCCAGAAGAAAGCCAGCATGACTAAAAAGGAGGGTAAAGTCAGCTTCTAAAGCAGGAAGGCACCTTCAAAAAAATCAAGTGCTGGCATGTTAAGGGAAAAAAGCATAGTAAGGCAAGCCAAAAAGAAAAAAAAAAGAATGCATGGGATGAAATTTGCAAAAGACACAAGAAACTAATAAATAAGCCATCAGCAACTTCTGCTCACCCCAAAGTTCTAAGGGAACTCAACATTAAATAAGGAAGAACTAACTGTGGTACACTGCTTTTTGCCTAAAATTGGTTTGGTACTAGAAGATGGCAACATGATGCCATTTTTTTCTTTTTTCAGAAGTTCCAGAGGGGCCCAAGGAAGACCTAAGCAATGAGCCACATAACCCCCTGGGCAGGTTAGTGGAAGTTACTCTACATCATAAAATTAATGGATATACGGATAAATATGAATAGGGAAGAGACAACATGATTTGTTTCTTGGGCGTTTTGCAAAGCAAAATTGACCTCACAAATCTATTCAGTTTCTCCAAATTAGCAATTAAGAATGTAGACAAGGAGCATCTTGTCTACAAGGTCAAGGAGACTTTGATATGGTCCCTTTGTATATCCAAAAGGCACTCAGTAATGCTCCTCACCCAAAGACTTTTAAATAATCTAAACATTGTTGGAATGTCTTTGGATGGATATAGAATTTTTGAAGAAGTTTCAAAGATCAGAAATAGATCCTAAAAATAAAAAGCCAGTGGTGTCCCATAGGATTCTGTGCTGAGACCTGAGTACCTCAGTGTATTCATAAATTAGAGGGGAGAGAATATTGAGGTGACAAAGAATGGCAGTGATGCTAAAGTATTCAAAGCAATAAAGAAGAGATATTGTTTCAGAAAAGCCCCATGATAATGACTTGGCAAATAAATGGCAGATGAAATTCAGCTTAGATAAATGCATATGGGGAAAACCAACCTAAGCTTTCCATATAAACTGTTGATCTGGGCTGACTATTGCCAGACAGGATGAAAATCTTAATGTTTCAGTAAATGGTTTGATGAAAACATAATCTCAGTACTTTGCAATAGTCAAAAAAAAAAAAAAAAACACTGTAGAATATTAGGGATCACAAGGACAGTCCACCAATTATTCAATTTATGACTCCAGCACATAACTTCTGCTTCTCTTCCTGATACAAATTCTGCTGGAGTTAGGACACTGGGTTCTTTGGTCAGGCTTGGCATGACTTTTCTTACACTCACTACTATCCTCTTCCCTAACTCCAGTCTCCAGCTCACCATCTTCCCATATGCTCTATTCCTCACTGCCTCCTAGAGTTGCTGCTGTGCTTGCCACACTCTTAATTGCCAATGCCCCTGCAAGCAGGAATGGCTAAAAGTAGCTGAAGAAGGCTGTGAGTACAAGTGGGAGCACACAGGGCACAACAACATTTCTCAGCATACTGTCTGGGGAGCAGCTGCACTAATTGTATCTCTTTCCAAAGAAAGGGTCATATTCCTGAGTTTTCATTATTCCACTTTGATGGCTTCTGTTTAGACAACCAGTTCTTTCCATCATGTTGTCTCTCAGAAGCCTCTACCAGTGCCAGCATTAAGGGACCTTGATGCTTGCAATAAATTTGAAGTCTGGTAGTCATGGCCATTCTCAGTCTTCTGTCCTACTAATTTTATCTGTGTAGGGTCCTTCAGATCCTGTTCTGCTGTTCTTCACAGCATTCCAGGCTGGGAAAGTGAAATGAGTGATCTGACAGCAGGTTTAGGGCAAAACCAAGGAAGAACGTTCTCACTCAACACATTATCAAAATGGGGAATTCATTGCTACATCCTGTGAGCACTAAAAATAAAAGGTTCAGGAAATAGAATAATGGAAAATAGATGTATTATCAGGGCTAAACTAGATGCAGTTTCTAAACCACCACTTGAGGAAAAACATAAGAGAGTTCACTCAATACATTTCTCTCTAAGAATCATCTGCTGAACAGTATCACAGGCAGGCTGGCAAGCTACATGAATTACTGATCAGACAAGGAATGGCTGTTCACATGTTCTTACACTAGTATTTCTGCAGTTGACTGATGTCTTTAACTCTTGCCAGCAGCAAAAGGAGATGAAGGATAAATTGACTAGTAAAGTAACCTTTGTTAGAACACAATTAGAAAATTTTGGACGCCATTATAAACATCAGTCATTAATGTTTTATTAGACTGGGCACTCCTAGAAGACAGAGCAGTTAAACTGACAGATTCATACTGAACTGACTAGTATCTGCAATGTGCAGGTGAAAGCAAGGAAGCTAAGATAACTTTAGCAGCAAATTTGACTGCGTTAGCTAATAAAGCTGTTCCCTAGTTAAAAGACATGAAAGTTCCAAAAATGGACACATTACTTGTACTTTGTCTCCTAATGTTAAAAACACCCTAACCTTTCATTTTCCTTTGGCTAAATATTGGGAAAAATAATTAAAAACTATAATTTATAATCATAGAATCATAGAATAGCTAGGGTTGGAAAGGACCTTAAGATCATCTAGTTCCAACCACCCTGCTATAGGCAGGGAAACCTCACACTAAACCATGTCACCCAAGGCTATGTCCAACCCAGCCTTGAACACAGCTTCCCTGGGCAACACATCCCAGTGCCTCACCACCAGCACAGGAAAGAATTTCTTTCTCAGATCCAATCTAAAGTTCCCCTGTGGAAGTTTGAACCCATTACCCCTTGTCCTATCACTACAGTCCCTCAGGAAGAGTCCCTCACCAGCATCCTTATGCAGCCTTCTCTTCTCCAGGATGAACAGCCCCAACTCTCTCAGCCTATTTTCATACGGGAGGTGCTCCACACCCCTGAACATCTTCGTGGCCCTCCTCTACACTTGTTCCAACAGTTCCATGTCCTTTTTATGTTGAGGACACCAGAACTGCACACAATAT
>JASSUY010022902.1:41499-55611 GCA_032466535.1 Forpus xanthops
CTGCTGGTCACACTCCTTTTGATGCAGCCCAGGATGCGGTTGGCTTTCTGGGCAGCAAGAGCACACTGCTGGCTCATATTCATTTTCTCAACGATCAACATCCCCAAGTTCTTCTCCACAGGGCTGCTCTGAATCTCCTCTCTGCCCAACCTGTAGCTGTGCTTGGGATTGCTCTGACCCAGATGTAGCTCCTTGCACTTGGCATGGTTAAACTTCATAAGGTTGGCATCAGCCCACCTCACAAGCGTGTCAATGTCCCTCTGGATGGCATTCATTCCCTCCAATGTATCAATTGAGCCACAGAGCTTAGTGTCATCAGCACTTTGATGAGGGAGCACTCAATCCCACTGTCTATGTCACTGACAAAGATGTTGAACAAGACCGGTCCCAACACTGGTCCCTGTGGGACACCACTCGTTACTGGTTTCCCTCTAGACATTGAGCCATTGAGCACAACAATTTGTGGGCAGCCATCCAGCCAGTTCTTTGTCCACCGAGTGGTCCACTTATCAAATTGATGACACTCCAACTTAGAGACAAGGATGTCACGTGAGACAGTGTCAAATGCTTTGCACAAGTCCAGGTAGATGACATCAAAGGCTCTACCTCTGTCCATCAGTTCCATAGCCCTATCATAAAAGGCCACCAGATTGGTCAGGCTGAATTTCCCCCTAGTGAAGCCATGCTGGCTGTCACCAAGCACCTTGTTGTTTTTCATGTGTCCCAGCATGCCTTCCTGCACAATCCGCTCCAAGATTTTGCCAGGCACAGAGGTGAGGCTGACTGGTCTGTAGTTCCTTGGCTCATCCATTTTCCCCTTCTTGAAAATGGGGATTCTATTCCCCTTTTTCCAGTTGTCGGGAACTTCACCTGGCCTCCAAGATTTTTCAAATATGATGGACAGTGTCTTAGCAACTTCTTTTGCCAGCTCCTTCAGGACCCGCGGATGGATTTCATCAGGTCTCATGGACTTGTGCATGTTCAGGTTCCTAAGATGGTCTTGAACCAGATCCTCTCCTACACTGGGCCTAAGATCCTCATTCTCATTGTCCCTGCATCTGCCTTCCAAGACTTAGGTGGTACAGTCAGAACATTTTCCAGTGAAGACAGAGGCAAAGAAGTCATTAAGAACCTCAGCCTTCTCCAAATCCAGGGTAGCCAGTTCTCCTGATGGCTTCTGCAGAGGGCCCACATTGTCCCTAGCCTTTTACTTGCAGTGTACCTATAGAATCCCTTCCTGTTATCCTTTACATCCCTAGCCAAGTTTAACTAGGCCTTAGCTTTCCTAGCCTGGTCCCTAGCTTCCCGGACAACTTTCCTGTATTATTCCCAGGCTGCCTGTCCTTGCTTCCATCTTTTATAAGTCTCTTTTTTCCTACGAATTTTCCTCAGCAGCTCCTTGTCCATCCAAGGAGGTCTCCTGGCCTTCCTGCAGTACTTCCTTCTAGTAGGGATGTATCACTCCTGAGCTTGTAGCAGGTGATTCTTGAATATCAAGTAACAGTCTTGAGCCCTCCTGCCCTCTAAGGCTATATCCCACAGAATCTTACTGAGTAGGTTCCTGAAGAGGCCAAAATCTGCTCTCTTGAAGTCCAGGGCAGTGAGTTTGCTGCACACCCTTCTCAGTGTCCTGAGGATCTTGAACTTGACCATTTCATGATCACTGCAACCAAGGCTGCCCTGAAGCGTTACATTTCCAACCAGCCCTTCCCTGTTGGTGAGCACAAGGTCAAGCATGGCACCTCTCCTTGTCTGCTCCTCTATTACTTGAAGAAGGAAGTTGTCTTCCACACAACTAAGGAACTTCCTGGATTGCTTATGCTGGGCCATGCCATCCCTCCAACAGATATTACGGTGGTTGAAGTGCCCCATGAGAACGAGGGCCTGCAATGCTATATTAGTGTTTAGCATATGGATTGTAATACTGTCCTGAGGTCTCTGCCACTACCAGGAATCATAGCATTCACAACATGACACAGACCTTTGCAAGGACAGTACTGCTCTACAAAGGTTACAGCATAGGAAGGCACATAGTGTACAGAAGATGAGAAGACAGAGACGCAGACAGACAAAATATTTTTGTGAACTTCATATTTAAAGAGTCAACTACTCTCACTAGGGCAGCTGTGCGCTGTTGCTCCCTGTGAATATTCAGGAAGAAACAAAGTAATATTCAAGAATGGACTCTAATCAGTCCTGTCAGTGTTGATAAACATGAATAACACTTCAGCTAAGTGATATTAAAGACATGATAGAACTGAGATATTCAGCATAGGTTCTTCTTCCCTCAACAGCAGTTCATTAGTAAGCACAAGCAGATCCTTCCCTATGAACACAAAATTATACATGTGAAACTCCCGTGTCACTTGGAGACCCTAGGCAATATCTTAAATGAGAGTGAAAACTTCAAAAGAGGAACATGCAGAAGACTTTTGCCAGCACCAGAAGACAGTTCTCCATTAGGGAAGCCAAAGGAAATCTAGAAAAAAAGAACCCAAAGGAAATTGGTGTCTTGCCTTTTAGATGGAAGGCATTAAAAAATAAACTTCAGACAATGGTTCTAACAACTCCCAAGTGATTCTTACCAGCCAAGTAACAATTTGCAGTCACAGCTCAAAACTGTGCCTGCAGCTCTAAAATGTCATTGTGGAGCACAGCCTAATACTAAAGCGAAGATGACAACTGCATTTGCCTCTGCAGCACTGAATTCTGCAACAATGGAAGCAGACACTGTGGTCCAGATTCCAGATTCTTATGCACTCCTTTCCATTACAGGGTGTAAAACAATGCAAATCGAACACAATGCTCATAAGCAGGATGTGTTCTACCATCTACACAGTAAAAGCTATTTTCAGCTTCTGAGCTTCATTACAACTATTGTTTCTGCTCTGAGCTTAAGTAGTATATAAGGTAATGGAGGTTGACCTACAATTACAGAAATCAAATTGTAATATTGTTTAAATCTTCTTCATATAAAGAAAGTGAAGAGGAAAGACTGGTCTCCATACCCTTTCAGCTTAAAAATAATATAGCTGTAACTCAAGACAACTCACTCTGGCAACAAATCAAACTCACTGAAGATCTTGAAAAAAGTATCCTTTTTCCAGTTTTCTTTAACTACATATTGGGCAATGTACTTACTAACATTACAAACTAAACCATGTTTAATATTAGACATCTGCAGTGAAGTTAGATTGGATTTAAAATTCACTTTGAAGAAATTGTTCAAAGTAAAAGAGATATTGAAAGTTCTTTTCTCTATAGCTACAAAGTAAAGCTTTTTATATTTTCTATAAACATGAAGTGACATAATTCTTATGAACTGTAAATGACATTTCAGGTTTTTGAAAGAAGTGTCAGCTGCTGCCTCAACAGTAACAGCTGTGTTTGCAAGCACCAACTGTAGACTTCAATGCTCTCCATGCGCATAGAATCGATATTGCACTGGGTTCTGACACTGATGCTATATTTTGACATACAATCAACAGTTAATGGGGTAGGTGATTAGGGATCCTGTGATGGAAGCAGCTCTTAAGCTGTTGTTGAATAGCACTTAGGACCAAGTTTTAAATCTTTACAATTAAAGAACTGTAGGGTCAGCCTTAGTATGCTTTGATTCAGTATCCATAAACCAGAAAAAAAAAATAAACAAAATAGTCCAATTTAAAAAATCTGCACAGCTGCGTTCACCTTCAAAATGAGAAATAGATAAGATCAAGAATGTTTCTTTTAAAAACAGCTAAAAGGAACATCTAGGAGTTAAAACCTTTCAAGCACCATGGTGTCTACCTAAAGGTGCCATACTGGAGGCACATGGTGAATGTGTACTACCTATTAGGAGGTCTTATGAAGAAACAAAATTATACCAACACGGCTAAGCAGGAAGATAACACACATAATCAGTAAATTCAGAAACTAAAAATGCTATCCAAAACAAAACTAATAGAAAGTCTTTAACACATGAGTTAACTTCAAAAATAACACACAAAACCAGCGTGATGCTGACATAAACTCTGGAAATCACTTTCAAACAACTAAAAAAGACTTGGAATCAAATAGCTACACTTTTGTGTAGCCACTTGCTTAATATGATGTTAGTATCTGTAAATGAGAAGATGATGTGTTTGATGCCAGGAATTCCAGTGGAGAACTAGGGATCAGTAAAGGGCAAGTTGATAGGGTCTATAATGGAAAATAAAACTGGTGAACACGGGGATAAATCTGACATCCTAGGGAAATATTAGGATGACTTTAGTAAAGGAAATGATGGGCATGTTCACCTACTTTGCTTCTAGTATCCCAAAACCTTTTTAATTAGCCCATCCCCCAGGTGGCAGTCATAACATGACCCACCTCAATTCCTCAACTTTCTAACCCTTTCCCCTCTTAGCAAGCATTTGTATTTTATTTGTAGGAGTTCTCGGCACAATTCAGAAAACATTTATACAAAGCACAAACTCACCTTAACATAATTTAGAAACAAATCGACTTTTTTTTTCTCTCCAACTTCTAACAAAGGGTGGAGCTAAGCTGAACTGACACTGGGTATCCTGCCTGTTACAGATAAGCCATGCCACTTAAACTACCTGCCTTGTGCAAAAGCCATTCATCTTAAAGGTTGCTTGGTTGCTTAGTGCAGACATATATTTTCTACCCTATTTGACTGTGTTCTGTGGGGCCAAACTTCATGGAATGCCATTCAAATGTTGCCTGACCCAAGGGAGCTCTGGCTTGCTCTCCAAAAGGAATAGGACTGGCAAAATCCTCCAATAAAAATCTGTTTGGAAAGAGTTAATATCTCACTAACACACAGTTTCTAATCTAAGATCATTAAAGAAAGAATATGGATATGAAAATAATCCAGCTTTGCAGAAAGAGACTCATTTTTCACTCTGAAGGCTCTAGTGATCTCTTCTAATACCAAAACCTTTGTTCTGTTTCTCATAAAACCCAGCAAAGCTAGATTTACCAGACATTGTATTCATCTAGATGGTCTCAATTTTAAGACGATTGAAAAGTTATTTGCATTCAAGTGCAATTCTGACTAAAGACCAGGTATCCTCAGTTGGCAAGATCTGAGTAGAGGCAGGATGCTCTCACCATCTGTCAGGCTTTGAATGTCATATTCATTTCCCAGATGCTTCTGGGCACTGGGAGGGCACCTCTGTGCCAAAGACTTAGCAGAAATTGTATTCTGTTGTTTAGCTGGCTGGCTGGTTTCTTTATTCTCCTTGCAGATGGCTGTTTCTGATTTAAGCCATATGCACCCATTTTTTCAACCACCTTCAGGTTCCTCCTCAAAACTACTCCATAATGCAAACAAAACCTGATATTTATAATATGGTATAAATGCAATCCAGAGCTTATAACAATATTCAGAACACTACAAACTATAAATAATAAAGATTTGCTAATTTTATGTAAGGCATCTAAAGTCAACTATATCAATTCTGCAAACTGAGTTACCTATCCTAATGAATTATCCATTCCACTAGAGATATTAGTTCTTTAGAGCTGTGAATTTTTTTCCAGAGGCAAATTTTGCAAACAATAAAATCAATATGAATACTAATAGCGTAAATTGCAAGAACTGTGATATGTCTGAATTGAAGAAGATTTCAAGTTCAAGCGGAGAATCATAGAATAGTTAGGGCTAGATAGGACCTTCAGATTATCTAGTTCCAACCCCCTGACATGAACAGGAAGGATGTACCCTAGACTATGCCACCAAAGGCTTTGTCCAACCTGGCATTGTGAAGCATTTAAGATGGCCAAAACTTGAAAAAGAGCTAAAAGTCTTGCAATTTGACTACAGATTCTAGCTGTAGCATGAAATATTGAATCTCATGTTACTATTGTGGGACTTCAGAATCCTGCTTGCATGATCAAAGAACCCTGTGCACTAAATCCTGCACGAGCATTGTCAGGGTTCCGTTCTTATTGACTTACAAGAACCAAAAGACTAGATATTGAAAGCAACATCAAAGGCATAAGAACAGGGGTTGTAGACAAGATACAGAAAGATAATCCTAGTTGAATGTATTTCCTGAAATTAATGGTAATTTTGCTATGTACTTGACTGGGACAAGATCACACCCATGGTTTACATAGAGCATCCAGAAACTGAACATTGATATCTTCATTTCTTGCCTTCCTTTTGATTGTAGAGGGTTAAGTCAGGTGATGTTTCATGTCTAAGCAATTTTGTTCTGCTTCTTACCCAGATTTGTTAGATTTCTCTCCCTTCTTTTCAAGTGTCAATTTTCTTCCAGTATTGCAGAAAAAAAAAAAACAAACTGGTGTGTATTTAAGATGTTTGCCAACAGAAACACCTTAATAAAGAATTTCCATGAAAGTACAAGCTCAAGCACTGCCTAATCAGTTTGAATTAAGTGCATCAGGTTTTGTTCGTTCAACTGGAAAACTAACATTTACTCAGCTTGGCAACTCTTCATGTTTACTGGTGTCTGAACTTAATGTACAGATCTCTCCAGCATAGTGTTTGTTCAGTACCTGTGCAAGCATCCACTGCTTGGTTAGATTAAGCTGACAAAATTCCAAAGGTATTTGGCATTCCCAAAGGGGTTGTTAGAAAAAAAAAAAAAAAGAAAAAATTAAAAATCTTTAATGCTTGGAAGGATGCTGTTTTCTTCTGTTTTAGATTCTCAGCTGTGGAAATTGGTGTTTCTATTGTTGGTCAGGTTTTGACCCAGACTCATTTTTATTTTAATGTATGTCCTTTAAGATGAACAATCCAATTAATAAAAGTTGCACTTCTTTTACCTGCAACTCAATAGCTTCAGGCAAAGTTATCCTACTCACAAAGGAAACTCAAGACAAGCTTTAAGTTATCCTGCTTGGGAGGCAGTCCTGGTGTGGAAGCACAAATCTTGAGAAGCTATATATCCTGGATAAACTGAGTCATGTCATGCAGGCTAGCAAAGCTTTGTCTTTTTTTTTAGTAGAGTATCACTGAAGAAGGCTGTCTTGTTTCAGGAGCATGAAAGAAGGTATTTTAATATGCACAGCAGTGAAGTTTTAATTTCCAGGGACAACTTCGGTTCTTTCTCACAAAGCTTTCAATGAACAACCTGCAAAGTGCTTTGACCTATTAGTCATAAACTTGTATTATCACTTACCTGTTTGCCAGTAAACAAAATTTTGTTTGCAGTGTTTCTTTATATCTCAACTTTTTTGTCATTTTGCACTTTCAGGAAGACAAATAAGCATATAATTGTTCTCTTTCCTCTTCCTAGTAAAATAAATATTTCTCCTAATGTCATCTCAATGTTTTCAGCATGCTCTGTTTGGTCTTTGACTGAGATAATATTGTCTTGGACTACATATTATCTTTAACCTCTTCCTGCTCTGCCTTTTATTCAACTTCAATATTCCTTGGTTTTTTTTTTCTTAGTTCTGATTCTCTTACCTCTCTTTTTTTGTCATTTATAAGGTGAAAATTTTCCTACCTATTGTCTCACATATTTGTTCTTGGCATTAGCAAGGTCTCTTCACTTCTCAATTTCTTTCCTAGAGCTGCCAACTGCCTATTATTTCTTCAGCAAGCAGAACAGTACAGAAATACAAGATAATATATGTATGTAGAACAGACATTTTTCTTAGGTGACCAAGCTGAATTTCTACACTACAACCCTACCCTCTCACATTCTCTGTCTTCTCTCTTTTAGCACCATTTCCTCACTCCGTATTTATCTGATGAATTTCATAGTCTCCTCAACCAGTCTTTAGCTGACATCTCTCCAACAGTTCTGCTGCTCAAAAATTTCTGACTCTCTTCATTCTTTCTGTTCTATTTCATACAGGTTCTGATATGCATTCCTCAGTGTTCAATAGATTAATCTTGTTTGCTGGACTTCCATCCATCCATCCACCCATCCATCCACCCATCCACCCATCCATCCATCCATCTATCCATCCATCCATCAATCTCACTGTCATTTTTGCAATAACACTTTATCAGCAAATGGCTTGAGTATAGCAGATTCCCTTGGTTTTGGCAGTAGTCCTCTACTTTCTCCATACAGAGGTGGAGAAGCAGATGATATTGTATTGAATAAGGTAGGATAAGAATATGTTCCAGTCATAAGATCCAAATGATGCTGTCTTATGGTGTAAAATAATCTGAAACTTCAATGGAAAATATCTGTCATAACTCTAGCTATGATAAGGAAAATTAAATATTAGCCTTCAAGTGTGATAAAAGAAGTATGACCACAGAATTGCAACAAGAAAATAAAGATGACAGGAACTGATTTGCATGATGGTCTCTACACAGACAGCATCAAGCTTCTGATGCTTATTACTTTCATTCAGGTAGTTTGTAATTGAACAGTACCACACATCTGTGAAGGTGGAAGTAGTATTCAAGAAAAAGATAAATATTGCCCATTACTTTAAATGAAGAACTGCTCACGGGCAGAGCAGCTAAAACTTCCCCAAGTCACACAGGCTATGTATACATTATCAAGCAATACAAAAAGACCTGTAGATTAAGGCATTTGGCCCTAAGACTCCTACATCTCAGCTGTCTGCTTTGTCAGAGTAGATTCATTTTTGGTCAGCTAGAATGAAAGCAGTCATGAATATGGCTTGAAGCTCTCTGAAAGCCATATCATGTCATCTTGGTGCTGGTGTCTCTTAGGGGCTGCTGAGCATTTGTCATGCTGGAGTGAAATTTATTTCCACTGACTGAAGCCTTGTTCTTATGCACCAAAACTGCTAACTGACCTAATAATTTAGAAAATTTAAATCTCTAGCAAATTGAATTCACTTTACTTTGAGCAAAGGAATTTTGATATAAGTTGTGGTCAGGCACAATTATCTTAAAAGAAAATGTCCATATTTCAATATGTAGCCTCTCAGACAAGCACATCTGGAACAAAATACTAAAAGAATCATTTGTAATTCTGACAAAAAATATTGAAATTCTGGGGTTTTTATTTTTAAAGACTGGTGCAAATCATCTGGCTCTGCATCTGAGAGGATTTTAAGGTATCTAAAACTTATTTCACTTTAACAAGCCACAGAAAACCAGGGAGGTAGTAATGGTAGTCTGCACCTTGTTAAATCCTCATCCCTTAGCTGTTTGTCTTTTGCACACTCTGAAGCTTTCTGTTTCCGATAGCTTTGAGATACTTATCCTCATTTATTCACAGATGATAGTCTACTTTGAGGCATGTGAGGCAATTTATATATGAATACAGAAAAAGTCAAAGTGACATTTAACAGTAATAGCTCCACTTACACAGTCCCTGTAGAAAAGCAGTTCAGTTGGAAGCAGTGTGGAAAAGGCAATGCAATCATCATGGTATTTTAAATTACTCACAATATTGTGTAACCCAATTAGGTTACACGATATTGGAAAATAAATGTTTTATAAGGCACTGTTTTAGACAAAGGTGGGTAAGGAATGTTTTATGCAAGATTGTAATTATCAGTGATTCTCTGTTTTTGTCTTTTTGAACCAGCATAAATTGCATTCCTCCTCACAGCTTTTTCTTTTTTTCTGCCAGGATGTGTGCCAATGGAAAGTCTGATCAACTTTAAGAAACAAATAGTTTTGTGTGGCCGTTAGTGATATTCATTGGATTTTTTTTTTTTTAAGGAAGCTTTGTAAAATTTTGGGAGCCGAAAGGTAATCATTATTTTTTAAAAGTTCTAATTAAGATGTCAGATCAGGAAGTGGAATGAATTTAGAATCCCATGAAATTTGATTGTGTTGGCCTATTTAGATAAATTGCTTTGGAAAGACAAATAAACCAGCTACTTAAAATGTCCATGAGTCCCAGGCTTCATTCCAGTGTTTCAAGCAATAACTGAAGCAACAGCCGTTTGTAACTAATAGCCAATCCACCAATAGGCATCCAAGTGTCAAAGTCTGATACAAAGAATGATACAAGCGTCTGGATCACAGTCACTAATAGAATAAACAGTACATAGTGTTATTTAAGCACAAATGCCAGCTTTTTTTCCCCTTTCAACTGCAGACCTTTGGAGACTTACATTAAAGGAAACAAACACCCAAAGTTTGAAACATCTGAAACTGAGATAGCATCCTACATAAACCCCTAAGATTATTTGGGTTCATTTAGTTAGTGTGATTTCCAATCAGCAGATGTACTAAATCTCTATGACAAACCCAGGATTTAGAACATATTAATATTGCGCTGTCAGTAACCTGAGACTCTAAAATCCATAATACTTTTCCTGAAAATTCAAAATAGGGTCTGACCTTTTTATATATGTATAGCCAGTTTATCAGCCTGTCCCACAATGAACTTTACACTCTATTACCTTTTCCTTTTATCAGCAGGGAGTGTCAAGTCTGGAAAGGGTTAGAAAAGTGTGTTTGATTTCCACAGGAAGTAGCTTGGCACTTTCTTGTCCTTGTATCCATTGTTGCAGGGTGAATTTAGGCATGAACAGCTCTCGCAATAGGAAGCAGAGCAGCTTGGCATTCTATCTCAATGGCACACTTTTGGTGCTCTCAGAGCAGCTTTTCTTCCCTGATCCTTGATTTTGTCCACTGCTCCTATGCAAAGGATAACATTTAAGTGCTTGGCAGTGCTTTAGCTTCACTTGTGCTTTGGGATTTTTTGTGCTGCTGATTCTAACACATTTTTTCTTGCACTGTGCATCTCGTGACACAACCAAGGCTCAGTTTCAGGGGCTTAGAAGGGGAATTGTGAAGCTGCCAGAACAGATGAAACAAACCTTTCTTTTTGAGCTGGGGGCACAGCAAACACAAGTAGGGCTCTGTGGCGCTTTGGCATAGCAGCAGGGGCATGCTGTCTCCCCAGGTCCCCTTCCTGTTCCCAGACTGTACTGTGGATTATGCTCTGAACTCCCTCCAGGGTAGCAGGATGCCCAACTACTGTCATGACAGACAGCACCAAGGAGAATAAGAAAGGTCTTATTTGGACAGACCTTGGTCATTCCCTTGTTTTGTTCTGGTTTTTGTTGGTTTGTGTGGTTTTCTGTTGTTGCTGTTCTAAAGGGGCTGGGGGGGGGGGGGAAGAATATTTTCCTAGCTGGAAGGTGAAAAAAGTTAGAAACAATTTTGCATGTCCTTGCAGCTAATGTACCTACTGTAATGCTGCCTGGACACTTCACTAGGAGGGATAACTTACACCCAGTTTCCATCACTTTCATTTGCAGATACAAACAAAGATATATTGAAATTTAACCTAGTGTTCTTCTCTGCCTTTCTTCAAAGATAACGAGAATAAGGCAATAGGATCTGAGAAAGATACTACAACCATTAATTTTATGCTGGTACGTGAAGTCCTAAATCAACTCAATTTCCAATTCATTAATCAGGTTTAAAGCAACAGGAACAGAGTGTTATGGCACAAAACCAGAATAATCCCAAAGCCCTGGGGAGCTGCAGTTCACACGACAGGCATGTATAGGAGCTCCCAGCCAGGGCAGCAGGCAGATTACGTGAAACATTAGAGACAGGGTAGGCCCTGGCAGGCTCAATTTCCCCAGCGTGTTATTTTATATAATTAAAATGAAATTATTCAGATTTCTTTTCTTCCCTTAAAGGCAAAGAAGACTGGGAGCAGGACTGATGTTTCCTGACAGCGGGAACCAGTCACAGACTCCAGCTTTTTGAAGTATTTTTTCATTCTGTGACTTATGTATTTTCTCTAAAGGTCTTCCTGTGTTGATTTACTCCCAATTCCCCTAACTGATACCTAATTCTTCCCTGTGCTTGGCATGGCTGTGCCCTCAGTTGCTCAATAAAGTGGATTTGAAATTATCAATGCAAAATCTACAGCAGTAATTCAAGCCTCTTGCAAGTTCTCTTTAAAAAAAATAAACTGGACAGTAGAAAAATCCCTTACATTTTCTGATGAAAACAGTGGCACTGCACTCTTTCTTTCTGTTTAGCCTACTAACAAAGGCAACTTGTTAGGTTGTTTAATATCATTTTTAGTATAGATAAAGAACTTTACCCATAAATACCTTAAGTAGATTACTACAGAGTCTTACAGTTAAAGCAAGGAGGCTTGGGATCAGGACTCTTCCTGGTTTAGCCACAAGCTTGTAGCTTTACTTTGGTCAAAGCAATTTACATACCTGGAAATCAGCAAGGAAGTTAAAAGTAGATATTACTCCTTACCTACCACAAGAAATGAGAGGACAGATTTAATCGCAGATTTGGCATACAGGAAGGAAAGCTACAGAAACAGTGCGAATAGTAAAACACTTTGCAGAAGCACCAGCTCACTGAGGTTACTCACCATGTGAAGAGACAATTTTTTACAAAATTATTCTTGTGCATAATACTGATTATTTTATTTATCAACCCTCTTCAATGCATCCACAGTATTCGGCATGTGGCAATAAAATATAATAAATAATAATTAAAATCTCATCAAATACACAATAGAGAAGGCAAGTAAACACTGAACAGAGTAATGGAGCATTGAAAATCAGGCTTTTACATCTCAACCCCCATGTAACTTCCAGCATCCTGCTGGGACATTGTTTCAGTGCTGAAACAGATGGAAGAACAGCCCCTCTTGAGTCACCCACATCAGTCCTTCTGGCACCATGGAGGATACTGCTGTCAGCACTGACTTTACTGAAGAAGAGCCTCTCCCTGCAATACTCTCTCCACTGCCTGTAGCACAGACTGCTAGAAGTAGGCCAAGACTCTAGTGGTCATAAGAATCATTAAGGAAAAACACTCCTATACCCCACAAAACAATGGACTTCCCCCAGAACTGCTGTTTGAAAAACTCTGATTCTTCAGGATCAGGAAAAGATGAAAACACTTCCAGACAGGCAGAGGTTTAAGGCTGGGATTATTTAAGAGCACAGTTGTGTAATCTGCAGATTAAATTTTGTGTATGCTTGAACAATACTGTAGATGTACTGTAGGTTGGCCTGCACACCATAGTATCTGACAATGGGACATGTCTTCCATGCTACAGCAGTCTGTTGAGAACCAACAAAGATTACATGTACTTTGAATTCCAGTATAAAACAACAATCCAATATGAAACAGTAATCTTTTCCTGTTCAATAAAAAGACACAGGTGTGTTTACATACCTGAATAGTCTAGGCTACTTTAAGGGAACAGGGGACATTGTTCCTCTCCAACTTCATTCAGAAACTCTACTTTAAAGAAAGCAGTTTTGCTAGGCCCTGGGTGACTTCTGCCCATTCATTCCCTTGAAAATCTAAATGAGCTACTCTCATTTACTTTCTTAGCTTATTTTAGCTGTTCAGCAGAACAGCCCTGGCTCCTCAGAAGAAAAGGGATTCTCTTGAGACTGTGATGTGCCTAAGGGACAGTTCATCATCAGAAGTCATGGGATCTCTGGGTCATACATTGTCTTCATGTGCCACTGAATAAAGCCATAAGGATCCAACAACTCTCCAGTAACAAACAACTCCAATAAATTTTTCTTCTTGTTAAAAAAGTTCCTACTCAGATGGGATCCTTGCTGCTTCCAACATATCAGGCAGCCACAGCAGAGACTGATCAGGAAAGAAACAACTTGAATCTTTTATTTTCTACACTCATTTCAGAAAAGCATATTTTATGATAAAAGAAAGGTCTTCAGGAAACAAACTCTATTTAAATATGGTAAAAATGAGGTAATTTCAAGGAGGCATATTCAAAAGGGTGACCAAAGGCACAGTGTGTGGTTAAGTAGCAGAAATCTGCTGAAAGATCATAGAATCATAGAATAGTCAGGGTTGAAAAGGACCTCAAGATCATCTAGTTCCAACCCCATTGCTATGGACAGGGACACCTCCCACTAAACCATGCCATCCAAGGCTATGTCCAACCCAGCCTTGAACACCGACAGCGATGGAGCATTCATAACTTCCCTGGGCAACCCATTCCAGCGCCTCACCACCTGCACAGGAAAGAATTTCTTCCTCAGATCCAATCTAAACTTCACCTGTTTAAGTTTGAACCCATTACACCTTGTCCTGTCACTACAGTCCCTCATGAAGAGTCCATCCCCAGCATCTCTATAGGTCTCCTTTAGATATTGGAAGGCTGCTATGAGGTCTCCATGCAGCCTTCTCTTCTCCAGGATGAACAGCCCCAACTCTCTCATCCT
>JASSUY010022903.1:0-10763 GCA_032466535.1 Forpus xanthops
CTGTGGAGCGCTGCCGGGGCGGGGGGGGAGCGGATCCGCTCTCTGGAGCGTTGTGTCCGCGAGGTCCGTTCCGCCGTGTCAGCGCACAGGCACGGCGGGAGCCCGCGGCGGGGCGGTAGCGGCCGCGCCGCAGTGAGTTCCCTGCGGCCAGAGAGAAATAACGTGGTGCTGCAAAAGGCGTTTATGAAGCGGGCAGGTGGGTCCCGCGGGGGGAAAGGAACAGACAGAGAGGGGGTGTCACGGCGGGAGAAGCCTGCTCTGCACCCGTTCCGCTCCTTCGCGTTTTGCGGTTCGCGCTGATCAATGAGATAATTAAACGTGCTGCCCGGTGTTATCTCCGTTTGAAGCAGGGTGAAGGGGGCCGCAAAATCCCGTCACAGCGGCAGCCGCTGTGAGGACGGACCGAAAGCTCCTTTGATGCTGGTGCGCCTCTGCTGCTGATCAGTGCCGGCATGCGCCTCCGCTGCTCCCCACCTTTGAAAGCCGGTGCCTTAGATCACCGAGTTACCAAATTCAGGTTCCTGTGCCCCCTTCTGGGCAATGGGTTTTTTTTTTTAATGTAGCACACGTTCTCCCTCCCTCTTCCCCTGCCTCTCCAATAATGCATCCCCTCCTTCCCCCTTGCTTGCAAAAACACCGATCCTTTGATTTTGGTCAAACCAGAACTGGGACAAACTTCTGGGAGCACTCACCTCCATCAGTGCATCAGCAGGGCAGGAAGCATGCGTCACACACGGCTCAGCAAACAGCTGTGGATCAAGCAGTGCATTCGCATCCCTCTGCTCCTAGTAGGAATGTTTGGTTTAAAACAACAGCTTCGCTCATCACTCCCTAAACTGCCCCCACCAAAAACAAAACCCCAAATACCCCAATTTTTCCTGTTTGCCAAAGCATCTTGCAGCTGCCCCTGCCCTGCTGGCATTTTCCCTAGGCTTTTTGCGGGGTTTGCTGGTGTTTTTGGGTGTGGATCAGGCACCCAGTGAAGCCCCAGATCCATGTTCGCCTGTCCCACCCCAAGTGCCCCCAGCCTGCCCCACTCCTGTGGACTTCCTGCCGGTATGAAGAGCACAGGAGGGCTGGTGGGCAGCCCCTCACCCTGGCCCACCCCAGCCCCTTTGCTTCCATTTCCATGCCTCTGCAATTGCTGTGAGCTGTAGGGCTTGGTGCGCTCCCCATCTTTGCTGGTTTGGGTGCCAGATGGCTCCCCTCTGCAAATGGTTCCCAGATAAACTTACATTCCCCTTGGGATCAGGGCCCTTTTGGTGGCATGAATCATGACCAGGCTGATGTGCAATCTTCCCTCAAAACTGCTTAGGTCAAAATGTGGTTTAATTCCGTGGATGTTGTAAGTTTTCATGGAAATATTTCCTTTTTATTCATTTCAGTGCTGCAACCTTTACTCGTTTGTGTAGTCTCTAATAGAGAGGTGCCAGAGGCTTGTGCTGGGTTGGGACTTTTCCCCTGGTGGAATAGGAACCCTTCACAATAGTGCATTAGTATTTTACCCTGGAAAAAAAAAAACTTAGAATTTGAACCTCTCAACTTACTGCCACATAATCATAAAGCTCTGTTTTTCCTGCTAGAAATTTCTCACAGGAATTTGTCTCCCTGACATGATCTACTTACTGTTTTTATCTTGTCAAGCATAGGCTTGTTTTTCAATAAAAGTAAAAGCAAAGAGCTAATTCTGAAATCCTTAGTCAGACAAAGCTTGCACTGAAATCAAGGGGAGCCTTGTCTTCATGTAAAGATTGCAGGTTCAGGATCAAAATCATTATAATAAAACACTGTCACAGGAGCAACATCTCCCACTTCGAAAATAAACATCTTTGCTCCAGTTAGGTATTTATGTAGCAACAGGAGACTATTGATTTAGGAAAGCTTTCTGGTGCACAGATACTCTAAACCCTTAGCGATACTAAGCAGCAGCAAAGATCAGGAGGAGCAGGTTACAAAAGAAGTATAATACAAACCTCTGTTCTTTCATGCTCTTGGCAATACTCAGGTAAAGCCTCTGGCTCACCTTCACCTGAAACACCCCTTTGCCAGCTGTTACCCTGCCTTCCCATGGCCAGATGTTCCCAGCCAGGCTGCACAGATCACAGAAATAAGCATCTGCCTGTGATGATGTCCCTTTCCAATGGTACTGCCCTTTCATTTATTGCGTGGTGGGGACATGGGGGGGTCATAGCCTGGCAAAGGCACTTAGGAAGAGCTGCATCCCTGCAGCCTGTATGACATTCATACAGCTTCTCCCTCCTTTCCTTACAAGAGGGATAAAAAAAATTTTGGTAATTGTACCAAAATAAGAACCAATCTACTAATTCATCAGTAGCAGACACTTTGGGGAGGGAGGGAGGAGAAAGCATGCACAAGCAGCCTGAATCAAACAGAGGGAGATTTGTCATCGTGTTTGTGTAAATTTCCAGAATTTCTGTAGTAATGTAATCATCCCATTATACTTATGGTAGAATACTCGCAGAGTTATTTTTGAACAAAAGCCTCCAAGTGGTTACTTTACATTAAACAGAAAATTGGAAGTTTTTAAACAGTGCTATTAAATATTTTCAAAGAGTCTGACTCTAATCCCAGTATATAGCAAAGCTGCAAATAACAGAATGAGCTGATGGCTTTTGAGTCTTGCAACTTATGGTAGATAAAGAAGTACTAGTTGCCTGATAGGGTACATTTCTAGGAATTATGTTAGTGACTTCAGTGGGAAAAGAGCCGAGCTGAAAATGTGTTATGAGAGATGACAAAATCTTTCCTGCTATTTCTGCCAGAGGTCTTCTTACGGGTTGTGTAAGGAATGAAGTGTTTTAATAAATCATGGTCACCAGGAACCAGCCCCCTTGGCCCCTCACCAGAAAACATTTCTACACTAATAAGAAATAAATAAGCTTGAGTCCATGAGCAAGTTTTTTTCCTGGGGGAAGGCAAGTACACTATTTTCTCACTAATGCAAATAAATTTTAATGTATAAGAAGCTGAAACAACACATCACTCAGGGAAAATCTAAGTTACTTAGCCTTTAATCTGTTTAACATAAATAACTTCCATAACTGTGGTGAATAGAGCAGTTGATCAGAAGTCGCAGTATGGAGGCTTGGAAGTCATGGTATGAAATGTATTCATCTTACATCCCACATCCTGAAAAATGGTCTGATGTTCTGAGGAAGTGCCAGTATGGCATAGTTCTGTTGAGTGGCCCATTTACACAAGAGACTAGCTTTCTGCTGAAGTGTGAAATACTGTTCTGGTGTAGCTGGAGAATGCAAAAATTAACTGCATGCACTGGATGTGTACATGATCTGTACATCCTTTGGGGTCAGGCAGATGAGGTAGTCCAGCCATAAGGCAACCCGCAGGACATAGTCAGAGCTCCTTTCAATTATCCAGGCACTTCAAGCTCCTCTGAAAAAAGTAGGAGTTGAACTGTGATTCATTTGCTCTACACATGAGAAAAGGGTAAGCACCGCATTACTCCAGTCAGTAGCTTGTAAACCCCATTTACCCATTATAGTACTGTGGACTCTTGTCTTTCATCAGTGGAACTTGACTTGCAAAGCCTTATAAAGAGGAAGGTGAGCTTGTGGTTGTGTTGTGGGCAAGAATTTGTGAATTCAGTTTTAATTCCTATCCTGAGCTATTGGGTGCCATTGCCTTGCTGTCCTGCCAGCTGCCATGTCCTAGACACTTGTGACCACACACTAAGTATATGCAAAATGGGACCCTGAGCTTAGCTGTTAACTGCGTCCAGTTTTTGTAGACACAAAAGTTAATTATTTCTGTAGGTTGGCTGAGGTGAATTGGCTGAATGTGAGGTGTTGATATGTGACTTTTCAATAGGACTGTCCATTCATTTAGCAGTAGAGAATAATCAGGGAGAGAGTATCAGTCCCATCACCAGGTTGTAACCTTTCAGCCTTGAAACCTTTGATCTAAGACAGACTGCTTCTCCAGCTTTCCCATGCTGTACAGTGCGTGTTGTAAGGGGAGCCCTTTGTATGCTACCTGCCATCCAAAATGTAAATCCCTCGCTTAAAGTAAGAGCAGCGGGCAGGCTGCAGACCATGAGTGACACACACACCAGAGTTCAAGAGCTTCTGGTATCATAAAACAGAGTACCAACTGGCAATGTTTGCATCTAAACTGAGAGGTCTGAACAAAGATTTTGGAATAATTCATAAACAACAGGTTCCAGTAAAGATGTGACTAATGCCATTAGTCATCAGAATCAGACCTTCCACATAGGGCATCGGTGGCAAAGTTCTAACAGATTTACTGCGCTTACCTAGCATGACAAGAAAGTCAAGGTCCATCAGAAGACCATGGTATGTGAATTGCTATCATATTAATCGCAAAAGGAAAGACCGCTTTGGAACACAAGGAAGCTGACATGAGATCAGTAATAAAATAGTGCATTAAATGATGATGCTTGTTTTGAAAGGAAATTCATAGGCATCTGGGGCCATTACCTTTCCTATCCTGGCAATCAGGAAATTAATTTTTAACCTTTCTCCATTGACCTCCTCTCCTTTTTCTTTTTCTGTCATTCATACTTTTTTCCTAATGACTGGAGGAGATTGATACAGTCTATGATTTATGCTTCCAAAGGCTACAGTCTGCCTCCTTCCTGTACCTTCCTAACTGCTTCAATGTCTGTGTTCACTCAACTCTTTCAGAAGTCAAAGATTCACTCAGATTTACTTCCACCTCATCTTTTCCAACACCTGAATTGTTTATACTTTATTTATTCCAAATCCTGTGTTATTTAATTACACCTGACCTAGATAAAGATCTTACTCTTATCTTCTCCTGTCACCTAGAGGTATGTAAAGCTCTGAAAGTGTTGGACACATTGGATGCCCTCTGCACACAAAAGGTGGAGTATAAAGCTATCAAACAGTGGTTACAACTCTTTTCAGTATTACCTTTATCAGAACAAGAGTTAGGAGAGCAAGACATGGCTTCTTGTCATGAAAAACGGGAACTCTGCCTGAGTAAGGTCTGAGAAGCCTTTGCCTGCAGAGCACCCGGAAATCCTGAGTCATCACACTGGGTAGCAAGCTGCTGGCTGCAGATTGAGGCACTGAATCCCCACCTATGCTCCCTGTACGTACTGCAAATGAAACTTCGCTGACACAGCTGTATTTCACCAGGTGCCCAAACCTGAATTTGTCCTACAGTTTTCTTTTCCTTGAAGGTTTCTACTTCCCACCCTGGGTCATTTCTATAGTATACAATAAGAGCTAAGTCTGGCATAACTAGTACTCTGGTTATCATGGTCAGGGACACAGTGATTTGTTTCTTGCTTACACACCTGCCTTGTGGCCTTTTTACCCTGCAGAAACCAGTGGTGGGTGGGGGAATGTACTAAGCTGTAGATCTTTTGTAATATGTGGCTGGGGCATGTACCCCGCAGCTCAAAAGCTTGTCTGCGTCCTTCCCTTTAACCCTTGCTAAGGTCACACTAGTATGGCTCAGCACTTCTGGAGTCACTCAAAAACTTTGTGCAATTTTAGCCTTGAGTGGTGGTGTTTCCTCCAAAACCATCCAAGTGGTGCTTGTCCAGAGAAATGAAGGCTGTATGGGCACCACGTGCAGCTCCTGAGGGCTGGTCCAGCTTTTCAGGTAACACATACGTGCTGGGAAGAGGTGATTTTTTCAGGTAATTGAATACGAATGTGCTTGGCATGATGGAGTGTAGGAGTCTGTTTTCCCATCAGACCCGCCCCATCAGTGCTAGTTCCTCCCCTTGCGCAAACCCTGTCAGCTCACAAGCACCATTCGGTTTATTTCCTCTGAGCTCTGCCAAGGGATTTGCTGCTGTTTGTAGAGAGCTGTTCTGGAGCATTTGGGGAGCTGTGGTTTTACCCAGCATATTTGCCAGCCATTTGAGGCAGCTTTCTCCTGCCGTGGATGTGGTGGCCTCACAGGTGGTGGGCTTTGCTTTTTGACTGATGCTCCCATCCCAGTGTGGACTGCAGCAGTGGCACATATACATGGGGCTAAAGTGTGCCCTTTTGCCTGGCCGTCCACTCTGTCTGCAGCTGGGAGAGCTTGTGAGACAGTGTGTCAAGTAGCTGGTAATAGAAATAAATGGGGGCAAACCCCTCTCCCATTGTCCACAGAGGCTATTTTTGGTGAAACTATTTTAAGTGTGGTTCTGGCATTCCACATCCTGGCATTTCAGCACATTTGCCTCACCTACTGTCTGCATTGCTGCGTTTTCAGCCACAGATTATCCCTATCAAGCCACTGCAGTGATTCTTTATACCTTGCGTTGTACACACAGTATCATCAGCACCTTTTATTTATAGAACAGTAACTCCAGGGGCATTTCTGCTCTCACCCTGCCCCTGGTGCTTAAAAGCTAGACCATCATCTTAGTATTCACTGTATGATGCCTTAGTCACACAAAACGCACTTTGTGCAGAACCTCTTTAATAAATAATATAAAAACGTGCTCCAAGTGACCCATGTAGCAGGGATTATTCAGTATGCTGCTCTTCATACTTTCTCTCTTACTTCTGCTGTTTACAGGGTTTTCTCATCTCTTTGCACAGGAGATCAATGCTGACTTTGTCCTTTTCATGAATAAATGTCTTTCTAGCATGTTGGCCAGAATAATAAAAAAACTATCAAACAAATTAGAGCCTGAATTCTTTCATGAGCACTTTTCTCATGAAGGAAAATCCTGTTCCTGGGCTAGCTCTTTGGCTTGCAAGGTTTTTCTCTGTAGCGAGAGCTGCTCACATGAGCTACACGTACGAAGTCTCACGATTTTTGTGCTGCAGAACTTGACTGTCAGCCAAAGCTGGAGGCAGCTCAGCAAAGGGAATAGAGGTGAGTGTCAGAGTCCAGCCTCAATTTCCTTTTGCTCTGCCGCCTGGTGCTGGCATTTTGTTGGAGGGGCTGAAGGGTGATGTAATTTATACCATGGCTTAAGGTCTTGGTGGCCTAGTTTGCCTCCAAAGCAAGAATTACGTCTGTGGTAGCTCTTCTGTCAGGAGCGCTGGGGAGCACTGGCTGAAACTGTAAGAAGATTCAATGCAAAGAGGGGGAGATGCTTCTCATGCAGCCCACAGGTGCACTGAGGAACCTGTTATGGAGGAACCTGTTTGTACCTCCAGAATTACATGGACCACAAAGTAGATTGATGGGAAGAAATGCCGCAAAGGCTGTCAAATAAGAAGGCAGCGCCTCAACCTTATGTACTCTCCAAGCTGTCAGCATCTGGAGGTGGAGTGTGTCTAATGGAGAAGCACTACCCAATATTGCTCCTCTGCCTTTAGCCATGCGGAACTGTCTCTGACCTTTTGTGTCTGTTCTCATAGTGAGGGCTAACATAAAGATTTGTAACTCTAAGTTACAATATTTTCACATGGCTAAATACCAGTAAGCAAATAATGAGAAGTGGTCGGGGCATGGCCTATATTACCCTGACTGCTGTACACTAAGCTTCCTTCTTCCCTCCTGCCTTCACTGCGAGAGGAATCATATCCATCGCTGTGCAAGTGTTGTGGGACCAGCACATCACAAATGCTTATGACCCACGTCCTCACTAGCACAGCTGACGCAGCAGCCTGCCTCAGAAATGTCGCCCAGCTTCAGCCAGGAGGTTGTATGCATAGATCCCATGGTTATATGGGATAATGTCTGAGCAGCAGCAGAGATCAGCAGCTGAGGCTTTCCCCAGCACGTGTCTGCTGAGGCTCACAGTAAGTGCAAAGCATCCTTCCCTGTGGAGGAGAGGTTCCATTTGAACCCAGAGAATATCCATGGGATGTATGCTACTTTGGCACACCTTTTGCCTGGTTCATCCTTAGCATGGTGAGGAGCACCTTTAGCTTTCTCAGCCTTTGAGAAGGGGAAAATCATGTTTCCAGAGGCAGTTTTCAGTTCACAGGGTTATGGACACTGAACACCCAAAGGTGGAAATAACAGGATAGAGAATGTGTGTACAAAGAACTTTTTTTATCAATGGCTGAAATGCATTAGATGGAATTATAAAGAAGTAAAAACTAGTATGACTAACCCAGCTTCTCAGCAGCTCTGACTCCCACTGTGCTGAAAATGGTGTCAATTTAAGTCTTTTACTTGCTGAAGCCTACAAAGTAAGCAAAACTCTTCTTGGTGTCTTCCCTCACTCAAGTAAGGATAGTCAATAAGGTCTTTGTGTTTTGCCTGGTGAGGAAACAACAAAAAATACATCTTCAGCCAAGAAAAGCATTGCAAGGGTAAAGATGGTAGGATTTCAACCACATAGCAGAAATGCACTTTAATATGCATAACTTTATAGGCTAATATGCTAATGTATGCAGCATATGTGGTGCTGCCAGCTACTGTTGGCTGACTGCATCTAGCAGCAGTGAGCAGCCTATGGACGCCAGTTTTGACATGTATTGGTAGTTAATAGAGTTTTAAAGGGTAACCAAGTAAACACTAGCAAAAGTTCCACAAAATAATGCTAGTTTTGCAGAGCCAGTGATACAATGGAGATTATTTAATAGGAAAAAAGAAAAAGGGCAATAAGCCCCACAATAATTCACGTAGTCACAACTGACCAGACATATGTTAGAAGAGGAGGCTAATTGAAGAGACTTTTCTGAAAATACCCAAAATGCAACACAAAGAAGAGTCTCTTGCCTTCTGTATTACTGCCAAAGGTTTTCAAGAACTGCAGTAAGTCCAGGAGCAAAATCATCAGAGCCCCTCTGGATAGGACAGAAAAAGGCCCCCAGGTTTGACTTGCTATCCAGAAAAATCTGTCTTCTTTCTCTGAGGGTGCAACCAGAGCCCCTAAGAGCAAGGAGGTTAGTCTTGGTGGTTGTGTTCAAGGCCAGAAAGCTACATTCATTTCCTCTTGCTTCCTCTGCCCCTTCGTGTAACATATTTATCCCTGTACGAAGCACGCGATGTTCATGTTTGCCTGAAGCATATACTTCAGAAATATTTTAATAATTCATTAAACTAATTAAGGGTGAGGAAATACATAACTTTCTGTGGCAGTTTGCTCCCAGCGCCTGTCAACCCTCCTGCTAAAGATGTGTGCCTTGTTTCTGATTTGAATGGGTCTGAGCTGACCACCCAGTCTTTGATACTTCCTGTCCCTTTCCTCCATGAGGTTAAAAGAGTTCTTTAATACCCAGTATTTTTCCTCCCTTAGAGTGCTCATCTCCTGTCTATCAAATCATTCCTTGGTCTTCTTTCTGATGAGCTAAACAAATTAAACTCCCAGCCTTTCACCAGAGAATAGCTCTCTGGTTGTCCAGTTGGTTTCTGGCTGTCTTCTTTTTGCACTTGCTGACTTATTCCAAATACTCCTGGTAACATGGATGTCAGAAGTACATTTGCTATTCCCAGTTCAGTTTCACCAGTGCTGCATACCAATGTGCTTAGTTACTTTATTTTACTGATAAAATAGTTCTTCTTCCACAGACAATGAGATCTTTGCATTTCTTTCAAGTATGTGTTCCAGGCCGCAGACCTCTCTTTCCTAGAAGCAACTAGAATTTGCTGCTTCTAGGTGTCTTATATGTTATTGAAAGGTACCATCCAGTCCAAGGCATCTGGACTGACCATGCCTATCTGTATGTTTATTTGTCCCCATGACCATTTTAGTGCTATTGGTGAAGCACAGCCACGAGGGTGGCCTGAGGAAACATGGACAGTCTTGGTACACTCAGTGTGGAACTTCACAAGGGCAGGTCATGAGGGTTTAAGTGTGCCTCAGTCTGATCCCTTGATCAAGGGATCTCAATTATCCCAGGGGACTGTGTTCAATGTAGGAGTGGTCATTGCCTCCAGAGTCAAAACCTGTCAAATAGCCAGAGGTGTTTTTTGAAAGAAAACTGTGGTTGCAGGTTGTTTTTGTCTCACTGTCTGGTTTTGAGCTGGCTACATCAATCCTCTGCCTTGACCGGCTAGGAGGCTGACCTGAATGCTTTTGATAAAAGAGCACTTAATAGGAATAACAGTTCTGCTTGAATTTTGGCCATCTGAAGCCAGGGTATGGACATGCAAGCTTCAAGGAGGACCTCTACTCAGCCGTCCCTTGTTTACCCAGAGCATGTGCTAAACCTGTCCCGGTAAATCTCACTGCTCCTTACCTTGTGCTGCTTGTCCTTATGACCAGCATATCTTTTTCAGGGTATAGATCCCTCTTCAGGTTTGGGGCTGTCTCACCCAGTCTTCATTGCAGGCCAGTTCAGTGACTTGTCCTGGTGCTTAATCTTGGCTTTTTTTTTTTTTTTTTTTTTTTTTTTAGTGTCTGTTATATTGAGAAAATGAGGGGTTACTGTGGGGCTATAGATAAATACTATATATCTATATCTATCTATCTATCTAGATATATAATTATATATATCTATATAGGTGAATCCTATATATGTATCTATATAGATGAATCTATATATAGGTATATAGATATCTATATAGATATATAAATAAAATACATATTATAATAAATATAAGTTTATTCTAGATAATAAATATAATATACATTTTAAATAAATATATCTATATCTATATAGAGAGATATAGATATATATTATAGATGTAACAAAAGGCTTTATTCCCTTTCTTCTGTATACAAGAATAGCCAGTATATGTGAAGTACATGAATAGCCAGAGCAGTGCTGAGCAGAGGGAGGATCACACTGTGTCCATGTCACCCAGGGAAGGATGAGAGAGTTGGGGCTGTTCAGCCTGGAGAAGAGAAGGCTGCATGGAGACCTCATAGCAGCCTTCCAGTATCT